>VWZG01001086.1:484-14367 GCA_013396735.1 Grallaria varia | reverse complement strand
CTCCATATACAGAAGACCAACTGCATTATTATACACATGCATTAATAAGCTTTAAAATAAATTATGTCTTCCTTTCAAATCTCCTTACTTTACTGAAAAGGCAGTTTATTCCCTCAATGTAAGTCTTCAATGTACATGACCCTTCTTCATAACATCATGCCAGACTGACAACTACGGATCTTTTGAATAAACCACCAGCAATAAAGAATTTCAGAATAGAGACTGTGCAGTATTGAAAACAAATTCTAAAAGTACATCTAGTACATCAGCTTTTTTTCCACAGGGTGCCTGTGGCTTTGTCTTCTGGCCTTAATGCAAACCCATCTGTTGCACCATTTAGTGTAGCAGTGCTCTTGTGCTGCTTGGTCACTTGTATTTAGTATCACAATACAATTGACATGAAGGTACTCTGGTTCTAGCTCCCTGAGATTTTCACTCAGGACATGCCTCCACCCTGTAACAACATATCTGGACTAGACTCTGAAACCAATCTTGCTCTATTGTCTATAATGACCAGTTGCAACCGGACTTGCCTATCTCGCATCGGCCTCTTTAGCCATCAGCGCGCTTGCAGCAAGCGTGGGTAGAGCCCTTCCCGAATCTTCATTAGCAAAGCCTAGCCATGATGATGATAATGACCAGTGATAGATCAGAAATCTGCTCAGGCTTTGGCCACAAGCTCTTATTCAGACTCTCCATTTACCTGCCAATATGACAGTACAATTCAGAATTGTTGAACACAACTAATGGTTTCAACCAGCTCTCAGTCAGAAATGTTTTTCTATATGCGATTTGCATATGTTGACCAAAATTACAAAAACAAATGAACTACTATTTTTACAATAATGCATGACAAGAAATTCCATTATTTCTTAGTGACTGAGCAATATTTTGGTTTTGCGCCTCTTGTTCTTTTTCTGCAAGACAGAATAATAAAAAAAAGTGTGTATGTCTAAGTGTCAAAGTATTGCTGAAAATGTACCTCTATAACTCTGATTAACAGCTTGTTCCAGTACTTTTTTCTATTGTAATAAAATGGAGCCTTGTGGAGCAAAAATCTTCATAACTGTGTATTAACATCAGTAAATAGCAGATATTTTCATTCCACTCTTGAATCTCCACAGTTTATCCTCAGATCTATTTTACTAGTATTTACTATGAGGAAAACAGAACCATTAACATCCAAATACTCTCATATTGTAATATGTCTGTAAATAGCAAATTCAGAAGGCTGAATAAACTGGAGGTGATTTATGCCCTTTCTTTCCTCCCTCATTAAAAAGGTAATTTGGGATTAACGTAAATACAATTGAAGTATTTTGTGCTAATCTGAGTATTAATACAAATGCTAATGCTGAGAGAATTATAGTATGTAGTTGTTTTTTTCATTTGCGCACTTCATTCTAAAAAAATTTGCACAGAAGTATAATTTGAATACAATGAATATATTCACAGATACAACCACAGGACCAAAGTTACTGTTAGATAACCTTTCTACTGCAAGATTATTTTAACCATTATTATCTATCAGTGTTTAGAGGAATAGTTTCAGGAGCAAAATATTCAAATTCTGTGTTGCACATCCTCTTTTGCTTTCCAAAGGTTAGCAAAAAGGACCCAAACACTGGTTTTCTTTGTTTTACTATTTCAGTAATAAAAGCTTTTCTTCTTTCTACTTTTCTCTCCTCCAGGGAGTTTGCATTTTATCAGAGTTTGGAACAGGAGAACCTGGACCAGAATAGCTGTGCTGGGAGACCTAGTTTGACAGGACTTTTGAACACATAAATCAAAGCCTCGGTGCTTAACAAGCATGAATAGACACAATTGGATCTGAAACACCTAAAATCTCTGTATTAAAGGTAGAAATCTACCAATTTATTTAGTTATAATAAGAACCAGTATGTACCCCTTTCAAAGATTTTTGGAATGGAAGTGTCTGAATAAAGTTCTTCTAGGAATGCAAACAGTTGAAAAGAGACAGAGGGAACTGAGAACTAATGAAAACTTCCACACCAGGGGACAATGAGGCATTGCACAGAGAGCTGTCTACATAAGGAAAAAAGTAAGAGGATAAAAAGATTCAAGGTGATCACTGTTATTCCTTTATCTTCTGACATCATCCTTAAGTGCAGCTTCAGCTGAAACTGATGACTACAAAATGGTCATTTTTATTCCCTCTATTTATCTAGACAATGAAAAGCCTTTGAAATCTGGGGCACGTTCCCTGCATTTTGTTTCAGAGAATACATAGGTGTACTGAACATATGTGAACAGGTACAGGAAAGCAGTTCTGGCTAACTGAGATGGTTCCAGTTGACAGGAAGTTGGCAAATGTGATGCTCATCTATGGGCAGGACCAGAAGAAAGATGCAGACCTGTGAGTCTGAGCTTGTCCCATGACAGGGAAGATCATGGAACATATCATCCTAAATGTCACCATGTGACACATGCAAGACTACCAGGGGATCAGGCCCAGACAGCAGGGGTTTGCAAAAGGCAAGTCCTGCTTGACCAGCATGATCTCCTTTTATAATGGACTGACCAACCTTATGCATGAAGGAAAGGCTGGATGTTGTCTACCTGGACTTTAGTAAAGCCTTTAACACAGTCTCCTGGATAAGCTGGCTGCACATGACTTGGATTGGTGTCCTCTTTACTTGGTAAAAACTGGCTTGATGGCTGGGCCCAGAGAGTGGTGGTGAATGTAATGGGTGGCTAGTCATCAGTGTTGTTTCCCTGTGCTCAGTACTATGGCCGCTTCAGTTTAATATCTTAATTTACTGATGATCATACTGATTATCGGTAAATCTTACTGATGTACTTATTTTACTGGACAAGGGGATAGAGTCCCCTCTCAGTCAGTTTGCAGGTGACAATAAGTTGGGCAGGAGATTTTACCTGTGAAGGTCTATAGAGGAATCTGGAGAGGCTGAATTAGTGGGTCAAGGCCAGGTGTATGAAGTTGGAATCACAGAATCACAGAATGGTTAGAGTTGGAAGAGACCTTGAAGAACATGTACTTCTAACATCTCTGCAATGGGCAGGGACACCTTCCACTCAAGCAGTTTACTCAGAGCCCCATACAATCTAGTCTTGAACACTTTCAGGGATGGGGACTCCACAACCTCTCTGGGCAACCTGTGCCAGTACCCAACCATTATCACAGAAATTCTTTACTTCAAAGATCTAATCTAAACCTACTCTCCTTCAGCTTGAGACCATTCACCCTTGTCCTATCACTACAAGCTCTCGTGAAAACACCCTCTCCACCTTTCTTTTATGGCCCTTGTAGGTACTGGAAGGCTCCTAGAAGGTCTCCCAAAAGTCTGTTCTTCTCCAGGTTGAACAACTTCAACTCTTTCAGCCTTCCTTCATAGGAGAGATGTTCCAGCTCTATGATATTAGTGTCTCTCTTCTGGACTTTTCCAACAGGTAATGTATTTCTTGTATTTTAAGCCTCAGAGCTGGATGCAGTACTCTGTCGTCGTAAAGTTAGAGGCAGGTCAAAGAAACGACATCATATTGTTCCAAAAATAGGACAGGAACTTTATTGCATTGGTGGAATAATGCAAAGAGAGAGAAAGAGAGAGAGAGAGAGTGTGTAGTATCGGAGGCTGCGATTCTTATAGACCTGAGTCTGGACATATGTCCAAGGACCATTGGTTTCTCTATACATAAATAATTCCTAATTGGACACATAAACCACGCATGTCAGAAAACATCACTCATCACTTTAGAAACCGGATATCTGTTCCAGGTGATACAGCTTCTCCTTCCATGCATATCACCCTGACGTGTGCAGAAGGTTCCTAGCATAGTCCAACTATTCCACAGAGACCCCAGGCCAGCTGGAGTCTCCCCACACAGTACTCCAGGTGGGTCTCAAAAGAGCATAGTAAAGGGAAGAATCACCTCCCTCAACCTGCTTGTCATGACTCTTTTAATACAGCTCAAGATGTTGTTGGCTTTCTGGGATGTGAGCACACACTGTTGGCTCATGTTGACCTTCCAGTCTGCACACACTCTGAAGTCCTTCTTCCCAGGGCTGGTCTTGATCTATTCTCTGCCCAGGCCGTATTTGTGCTTGGGATTGTCCTGACCTAGACACATGACCTTTCACTTGGTCTCACTGAACTTCATGAGTTTTGCACAGGCCCATCTCTCAGGCCTGGCAAGGTCCCTCTGGATGGCATCCCTGCCCTCCAGCATGTTGACCACACCACACAGCATGATGTCATAAGCAGACTTGCTGAGAGTGCACTCAATCCCACTGTCGATGTCATAAGAAAGATATTAAAAATGCTGGTCCCAATACAGACCCCTGCGGAATACCAGTCATCACTGTTCTCCAATTGTACATGGAACTGTCATCTGCAACTCGTTAAATGTGACCATCCAGCCGATTTTTTATCCACGAAGTAGTCTATCTGTCAAATCCAGTTTAGAGACAAGGACAATATGCAGGACAATGACAAATGCTTTGCAGAAGTCCAGATAGATGACGTCTGTTGCTCTTCCCTTGTCCACAAGTGCCATAACACCATCATAGAAGGCCACCAAATTTGTCAGGCATGACTTGCCTTTAATGAAACAATGTTGTCTCAATCACCTCCTTATTTACTATGTGCCTTAGCATAGTTTCCAGAAGGAGCGGCTCCATGATCCTGACAGGTACTGAGGTGAGACTTATGGAACTGTAGCTCCATGGGTCTTTCTAATTTTCCTTTTAAAAAGTGAGTAGTATGTTTCCCCTTTTCCAGTCTTTGGAAACTTCACTGCACTTACATGACTTCTCAAATATGATGGGTAGTGGCTAGTGACTTCCTCGACCAGTACCCTCAGGACCTGTATATGTATCTCCTCAGGTCCTATGGACTTGTCCATCTTCAGGTTCTTTCTTCTACTACTTCATTCCCCCAATCCCCGCTTTCACCTTCTGCAACTTGGGTGATGTGGCTGGAACACTTGCCTGTGAACACTGAGGTAAAAAATTGATTGAGTGCCTCAACCTTCTCCATGTCCAGGGTAACCAGGTTGCCCATATTGCTCATGAGAGAACTCATATTCAACAGATTCAACAAGACCAAGTACTGGGTACTTCCCTTCAGTCACAACAACCCCAAACAGTGGTAAAGACTTGGGCCAGAGTGTCTGGAAACCTGCCCTGTGAAAAAGGACTGGGGCATATTGGTCAGCTGCAGATGAACATGAGCCAGTAGTGTGCCTAGGGGGGAAAGAAGGCCAATGGAATCCTTGCTTGTACTGGAAACAGTGTGACCTGCAGGACCAGGGCAGTGATTGACTGTCCGTACTTGGCACTGGTAAGGCTGCGCTTCAAGTGCTGCGTCCAGTCTTCTCGCTAGAGAAAATACATTGAGGTGCTGCAGCGTGTCCAGAGAAGGGCAAAAATGTTGGCAAAGAGTATGGAGCACAAATTGTATGAGGAGCATCTAAGGGAGCTAGGGTTGCTTAGGCTGGAGAAAAGGAGGTTCAGGGGAAACTTTGTCACTCTCTACAGTTTCCTCAAAGGAGATTGTAATGAGATGGGTGTCAACCTCTTCTCACAAGTAATAAGTGATAGAGGAAATGGCCTCAGGTTGTGTCAGAGGAGGTTTAGATTGGATATTATGAAAAATTTCTTCACGAAAAGGGTTGTCAAGGATTGGAGCACACTGCCCAGGGAATCAATAGAGTCTTCCTCCTCAAAGATACTTAAAACACATGTAGATGTGACGCTTAGGGTCTTGTTTTATGGTGGCGTTGTGAGTCCTAGGTTAATGGTTGGACTAAATAATCATGGCAATCTTCAAACCTAAACTTTTCTATGATTCTATGGTAGGTTTTAGCACATATGGGACTGACTGAATGCTGGTACTAAGCCCATAATTACAATAAGCTCTGATTCTTTTGAATTTGCTGTGGTTATACGATGCTAAATATTTGGGTTTCTGTTTGCTTGTCATAAGGTTATTTTTCTTTTTTTTTCATTCTCTCTTTTCTCTTTAAAAGGAACTTGGAAGAAAAATGTTAGAAGAAAATGTTATTCATTAGAAAATCTGTTGGTTTAAACAAAACATCCTATTAGTTTTAATGCATTAACTTTGTTTCAAGTTGACATAAAATTATTTCTGCTGCAAGTTTTTCACTTTGTCAATCCCAGGAAAATTAAAGAACACAATTCCATGTCTTAATACTATATTTACTACATAAGGGCTCACAACATTACTGGCTTTAATGAAAGAGAAACTAATGGAATATAAAATTTTTTATAGAACCCAAAGTGGAAAATCTCAAAGACTGCTAGAAAGGGAAATGACCTTTGATTTTAAGAACGTAATTCTGTTTGTTTTAAAAGAATACAAATGCATCATTTTTCACTTTTTGAGTATTTATCTTGCCCTTTAAAGGCCAGCTAGTGAGCGGAGCTAAAGTTCATGCCTAAAATGAAATCTGAGTATCGAATATGAACCACACTTTTCCCATGGCATTGATTTTGAACCAGAAAATATTAGGAAGCTACAGCAACAACAAAAGGACATGTAACTACTTGCAATACAAAGAGCCCACAGTACGTACATACACACACACACACACACACACACACACACACACACACACATTTTAGAGGCAGTAGATGTAGACTCCAGACTTCTTGCTACTTTCTGATGGCCACAGAGATAATTAGAAGAGTTAGTATCAGAGTGGTCTGCAGATAAAAAACAATCTTGAAAAATTGCCTAGTAGTTCCCATCAGCTGTCTATGTTAAATGTAGTGAAAAATGTAGAAGCTCTTATTTTTCTCCTGCTCTTGCCATCCATCTCAAGACGGATCTGCCATAACAAGCTAATCTTTCAAGCAAGAGAAATTTAAGAAATATATGCCAAGCCCAGCTTCTAAACAAAAAAATATTAACCTCTTTATGTATAGTCTACCAGATACAGATATATGTTAGTAAAAAATATTGTTAGAAAAATATAAGACTGTTTTTGAGGAAGACAGGTAATTTCCCTTCTGAGCTCAACAGACTCCAGTCATATCTTGGTTTTCTGCTTTCAAATATAAAAGGTTCATAACTGTCTCAATGTACTGCTTGAATAACAATAACTACTTTAAAAACATGCTTTGAAGCAGAATTTCTGACTTTGTTTGGGAAAAATGTTCTTGGACTTTTTTATATTTGATCTTCAAAATGCACCAGATTATTTTATTTCATTAAGCATTTTGAAATACTAGTAGCAGTAATAAAATTATATGTACTTCTAGGAATAAATAATATGTTGACATACTCTAAGATGAAAAATACATATCTGGAAATTGAGAGTAGTTAGTGCTGAATAATCAGAAACAATTTCTTTAGGAGATGAAATTGCTTTCTGCAGCTCAGTTGAGACACAATGCTGATACAAATTACCAAATTTAATAAAAACATGTGATAAAGATTTTAATATGAATAAGCAAACACTATGCAATTTTAAAATTCCATCTAGTTGTACAAACTATTTAACTGTTGGGACATATGGGAAAATCTCATAGCCCAAAAATTAGTTATATATCACTTAAGGCTATTCTAATTTCAGAGATTATTTAATTTAGTATCTATATCAAATGCCAAAGATCATTGTAATACAATATTGCTGTATCATTTTTGCTGTGGTGTAGCATTTATTAAGCACTTGCCCAAGGAATCTTTTTTTCCTGTAAGGATTGAACTGCCCAGACTGTAGCAATCAAGACACCTGCAGACACTTCACCCATCCTAATGTGATCATAGCAGCACCGGGGAGCATGGGAGCTGCATAGAAGCCAGTTCTCATCTAGCAGCAGTATGCCTCTGCTAGCAAGGCACAGTCTGTAAGCTAACAAGCCCTGGCACTTTTCAGAGCTCAGTAGCTCAGGGGCAATGCTGCATGAACATGGTATTCTGCTTCTAGAGCCAAGCAAATTCACCCACATGTCTCTGCACTGTGCCCCATGGACTTCTTGGTGGATGTTTCTGCCAGTGCAGGCATCTCTAGCATTGTCACCCACCAGACAGTGTAAATATGCCAACATTTTATTTTTTTTTTTAAATTGTCTGCTCGTTTAAAGATGAGTGGCTTTTCCTCTTTCAAGAAAGAGGTGTGTTTCATAATCATAAACACTGACATTCAAGGCTTTTGTTCATTCACATCAACACTGGCATATATCTAACGTTTGGCTATTATAACTAAGTTTAAAGGACTATTTCTACCACCATCTTGTATCCTCTTCTCTAAAACAATGCATGCATATGAGGTGGAATACCTGTGGTGAAGGTACATAAAATAATCCTTACATTTAAGACATTGTTTTCTCAAACTCTTGCATCGAAGTTACAGAAGTTTGCTGAGAAGTCAGAAGGTTTGAATAAATTATTATATAAACTTCTTATTGCTAAATGTTTTTAAAATAATTCAAGATATGGAAAGAATACCTTGAAGTATTGAACATGTCTTTTATGGAAGATATTTTACAGGAAATCTACTTGAGATCCATGTTGAACTAAAAAAAAAAATTAAAAATAAGCCTAGTCCACTGAGTTTAAAACTTATGTGTACAATTGTAAATATCACACACACATTGCTCTCAAACATATTTTAATCAGTGTTTTAGTGATTGACTCAAAGAATACAGTATTCTTTTAACTTCAAGAAAGTCGTTTTGACATGCTAACATTAGTAATTATAGAAGGTCCAAGCACAGGAAATGTTCCATTTGACAGGAAGACATACATAATTTATAATGCAACAGTACTGTAGATGTACTCCTCCAAATTCTGTGTGGATGATAACCATACTAAAGCTGTACAGCCCTCCTATTGGTAATATTAAAGTTGTGAGTTTTTAGGAATTGAGAGTTATGTTTTTGTTCACAAATGAGTGACTCTCTTCTAAACATAGCTGTGAATTGCCCCTTTGTTTTCCATGGGCATTCAGTTTCCTATGAGTAGAAAGCCTTTAGCTGAAATGTAAAATCATAATGACAGCCAGAGATAAGACTTGACAGTCATACTGTCTTGCTAATTCAGAGCCTAAAACAAAATAACTTGAGTCAAATATAATGAACTTAATGCTTAACCACTTTCCTATGCAGACCAATACACAATCTACATTTTAAAATGACTAGCAGAAACCAAGTGAAAAAGAAATTCTGTGTGCATAAGAAGAAAAAAACTAGTCTTACTGCCATGAAATGAACTCATACAGGGTTTTGGTGATAAGGATGTGTGTATTCTGAAATATAGTAAGTAATGAAAAGAAAGCAGAAAAAAGAGAAATAAACAGAAGGCATAGGTAATGACAGAAAAAGCTGTTTGTAAATGTGTGTTAAATCTGGTTGACTCTTTCTTTGTGTGGTTCATAATTCCATCCAACATTCCCAACAGTAATGCTAAACAGGATGTGGTCCTGAGTGGCAGGAGGAGAACAACCATGACATCATAAAATCACTGCTGCACTGATCATTTGTCGTTGATTTACTAAAAGACTAATACCCTTGAGCCTCAAAGCCAAGCTGTGCATCAAGCTGTGCAACACGAGGGATGCAGAGATTAGTGTCTGTCCTCACAAACAGTTAAACCAAAGAACATGAGATCAATACAGCATAGCACAACAAAATTCTAATTAATTAATTCTGAAATAATGACAGATTTGAGACAATTAACTGTCCTCTTGTCCCTCTGGAACCCACCAAACCTAGTTCCTGAACTTTCACACCAGCAACCTGAATGCCCCTTATCCTGTGATTAAGTCACAAGAAGTTTTATTGGAATCTGTCTTGACAATGTGTTGTTTCCTCCCCTTCACTATTTGTGCGGTTGTTACAGGATTTCACACTTCTGACAGTTAAAAAGAAAAATGCAAACACTAAAACAAACACCTATTAATTTTTGTTCTTTGAATTTGATCTGTTAATCTCTGCTTCATTTTATATCAAGATTATATCTTGTAAATTAGTTTTTTCTAAGTGGTGTTGATCCCCTAGATGCATTTATAAAAAGTGTATTTATTTAGTGTATTTGTAATGGATTTTTTAGCCTCTCAGACCTTATTTTAATAAGTTTAACAAACCAGTACCTTTAATCTATACTGAAGAGAGAGTTCTCCATTTTCCTAGCTGTGTTAAAGACTCCTTCACATGTGTATTCACTTACTTCTCTTTTTTTTTTTTTCCTAGTCCATGTATCTCTGTCTTAAGGGGAAAAAATATTGGCACAAAAATTGTAGCTTGAAGGAAATGCTGCCGTGTCTGAGCTATGTCATCTCTATGATAAGTAATTATTATCTAAATAAAGGGACATGTTTGAGTAATCTTGCAGTAAGATACTCTAAAACCTGTATAGGGATGGGACATTGGATTGCCGAATAGTGGATCCTAGTAGTGAAACTTTTTAGTAAAATTTGATTGGTGCCCCATAGGAGCACTTCATACAATTTTTTTGTACATTCGGAGCTGTGTAGCACTCTGACTGGAATCTCTGCAAGGCACTTTCTATGGTTAAAGTATTTCTTTGCTTCTACTGGAAACAACTATCAACTCATTAACCTACAGCTCTTCAGAATACACTCTGTGTGTATCCTATGTATCTATCCTACATAACTTCCTCCCCTCTTTAAGTAATTAGATGCCAGGTCTTTTTTTTGTCCAGAACAAATATAAGACCTTAAAAAGGGTAAGTCTGCTTCTCTTGTTGCTTTACTTCCTGTTATAGGACTGACAATTCTGCTCTCCTATATCGAACAGATGGTGAATGGTTATGAAGAAATATTTAGTGAGGTACTGCTCTTGAATCACAGATTCCATTCCATTTTATTTCACACAAAACTGGGACAAAGGGGTTACAGGAAGAAAAAATAATGAAACTCTGCATGAATAAGTAATAAAATCAGCACTAAATATATTATTAAGCAGTCTAATAATTATCAGTGGATAACTAAGAAGTCAGATGAATTAATGTATGTGATTACAGCAGGATAAAAAATAAAATAAAATAATCCAGTAGCAGTATCCAACTAAGGGAAACAATAAGCTAAACCTTTAAGCATGTTATTTAGCTACACAGTGCCCACAGCAAGAGAACAGGACTTGCAACATTAATTGCTGGTTTCTAGACCATAATTTGTTTTTCAGTCCTTACAAGCTTAATCTGTCCAAAACAGAAAATAGCATATTAATGACAGATTTAATAAAACTGGTATGGAATGAGTCCCAAACATGTTTAGATTTATAGCTTTGGCTAATTTTGCCTCTTGTAAACAAAAAGGTAACATGTCAGTTTCATTCACAACCACTGGAAACTGTGGATTCTGTTTTGTAATTAGATAGTTGGGGCTGATACAGACCTTAAATGGAGTAAAAATTCAGTTGGTACCCATGTAAGGTATCTCCACATCTGCTTTAGTGCTTTTATCCAGTTTATAAATGGTGGAGCTGAGAACGCAGCTGCGCTGGGCAGGGCACGTCTCCAGGGTGGAGGATCATCACCTCCCTAAGATCGTGCTCTATGGTGAACTCGCCAGTGGCTGCCACGAGAGAGGAGTCCCAAAGAGGAGATACAAGGACTCCCTGAAGCAATACCTCAGCCTTGGCCATATCGACTACCATCAATGGTCCACTCTGGCCTCCAGTAGGGAGGCGTGGAGACACACCATCCATAACGCTGCTGATTCCTTTGAGAACACACACACAGAATCAGTCTCGAGGAGAAAAGACAATGCAGAAAGAACCGTGCCTCACCAACACCACCTATGGAGACTTTCTGCTGTGCCTTTTGCAACCGGACTTGCCTATCTCGCATCAGCCTCTTTAGCCATCAGCGCGCTTGCAGCAAGCGTGGGGAGAGCCCTTTCTAAATGTTTGTTCGCAAAGCCCAGCCATGATGATGAAATAGTAGAACTCAGATCTAGATATTCACTGAAACAAAAGTTGCACTTTCTTACTTAAAGGAAAAATAGCTAAATTCTCATCCCACCACGAATTAAGTTCTACTTCTATACAAGTCAGAAGGATTTACACTGAAATTGAATGTGTGCAAGGAGCAAAATTGCTACTTTGGGTGTATGTTCACATCATCAGAATTCAGTAACTAATAGGAGAAATAGAGATTTTAGTCACCGTATCTCAGAATGCCCAAATAAGGAACAATATAATCTCAGAGAAGTCCCAGAGAATTAGATAAGAGATGTACTCAAACCAACAGCATGTAAACTAAGCTCTGGGTTCCCAAACAAGATAAAGTAAAAAACAAACAACAGTTTTTGGTGGTGAAACACTGTGACACTGTACTGCTCAAGAACTGAGGTCAAGATGATGAAGACTTGGAAGGACCAAAAAAAGGACTTCCAATAAGTGTTTGACTGGGTAAAACAAACTAATGAACATGTATTAATTGAGAATATCTAATGAATATGTAAACAGTATGTGCAATAAAAAGCCCTGTCCATCTGTCATTTGGCATGTTGAATTAGAGGAGCTATCTCCGAATGTCCTGTGCTGAATAAAGAAGAATGCCCTTTTAAATCAACAAATTGGTGTTAAGAAGTTTGTTTCTGCTGCTTTCTGTTATCATAATGAGAGTTAAATGGTTGAAAAACAAGTTCTTGTTGTCTTTATGCAAACTTAGACACAAAAAGATGTTAATTACCTAAATGATCATGCACAATCAATAACTAATCAATAACATAGTAAAGTGCACAACTTGCCATTTGTTTTTGCTGTGTACTTATTCATATTTCAATTGACTTAGTGGTCCTTTTCACCCAGTTTTTAGCATGTTAAATCACAAGTCAGACCTTTTTAATAAATTAGTTTGAAGTACTTTCCTTCTCAATTTCCAATTGGTAAAACTACCTCCTGTGAATTTCAAGGAAAGAGACAGATAACGTACCTTCTGTAGGATGGTGGTGCAGTTTACAGGGTGTTTTTCAATACTGGATTTCCATTAGCAATCTAGATGTAGCCAGAGGGCATAAAGTACTGTACACTTTCAGGTTTATAAAATTTTACTGTGTAATTTTTAAATAATAATGATAAATAGATTATATTTATATTAGTCACTGAAGAAGTGTTTTTATAATTTCATTCTAGAATAATCAAATTAGTTCAAATTACAGACAACAACAATGTAAGAAGCCTTCCAAAAAGGTCATTATTCCAACTTATTTTTTACAGAAATATTTGTATTGTTTTTATCTGTAAAGGTAATTCACTTAGAAACTCCTGCAGATCTTTTTATCTGGACTGTAAAGATATCCCTCCTTGGCTGTCCCAACCTTTATTTTTTTTTAATTTTTTTTTCCCCTTAAATAACTCCAAAAATAATTTATTCACTCTGATCCAGAAGAATTAGAATAAAAACAATTGTCTGAGTGGGGCATACTCATACCCACACATTTTTTGACCATCTTCAAATATGTCATAAGCAAAAAAATCTCTCACAGAGCTCTTGCAACTCCATGAACACATTATATAAAATTACAGAAACTATTTGAAGAGTGTTTCCTCTTTGGTAACTGCTAGATAACCCAGTTCTATAATCTTCAGAGCCTAATCATTTCTCTAATATATATTAGAAATTACATCTATGAACTTTTTAAATGAAGTTCTTGATGTGAAAATAGTAAGCAAATAATATAAAATGATTAGACTGATTCTACTTTCTGAAATATCTTATGGCAATTTTATGTCTGAGTGATTTATCTTACAACAAACTGTAACCTTTTAAAAAAATTTTTTTTTTGGAGCCAAAAAGGGCATATGACTCCTTGGGTTTGAAGAAGTTATGTCATTTCCTTAATTGCTATCCAGAGGTGTAGTATGCTTTTAGCTGCAAATCTCCTAAATAGAGTTCCTGAGTATCTCTTTT
>VWZG01001084.1:54369-107007 GCA_013396735.1 Grallaria varia | reverse complement strand
AGGGGGTGTCCGTGGAGAAGTGGTAGTAATAGATGGTAAGAAAATAAGCAGAGGGAATAGATACAATTTGTATTTTGGGCAACTGGCAGGACATAAGGAGAAATATCTTAGGTAAGTGAGGATGGCTGCACTGGGCTCAAGTTACTGAAAGAAATGGTAGAGTCTCCATCATGGAAGGTTTCTAAGTAGTACTATTCCTAGTAGGAGGTTTGGCTCCTCCAGAGGTCCCCTCAACCACCATTTCTGTGGTCCTTTGACTACAGATTCCAGATGATGATGCAAGGAAACACTTTGTATGAGCAAAGCTGTCACTTAAACTTTTATCTTACCTAAACTTTATCAGAGTACACGTGAACATAGTAATTGTTAATTCCTTGTATAGAAAAATGGTTCTTTTAAGGTATTTGTGATTTTTGTGATTATTATTTGCCAAGTATAACTAGTGGAACTTATTTTGTACTGTACTATACTTGTATTAGACACATCTTGAGCCTCTTGTACCAGATCTAGAGCATTACAATACAGACAATTCTCAAACAGCTTTCATTGTTAGGATTTATGGAGACATCAGCAGACTGCGGATGACAGCCTATGGTTTTCTCTGAGTCGCTTCTTGCACAGAGATTACTTAAAAAAAAAAAAAAAAGGCCCTTCATATACGGATCTTATGAGGCCTCCAGCAACTTATTTTTCTGGATCATTAATGTCTGCAGGCCATGTGCTTCTGTTAACAGATCTAAAGTGTCCTTAGAGCACACCAAATTTTAGCTCAATTAATTTTGCATCCTAATTAAGTGGAAGACAATCTTGTCACTGACAAGTCTCTTTTCTATGTTAAATCTATCCTGTTTCAGGCGGGATGCAGAGAATAACATATAAATAGATGCAGACAGATCCAAACTCTTGTCTGCTCTACATAAGATCCTAGCCAGCTTCAACCTGGATCTGTAGCCATGGCAGTGCAATACTGTGCCATTGTTTGGGTAGACCCTGCCCAGCTGCGTCTTTCCCTAGCCACTTGCATCTCCCTACCTACCAGCTCAGCAGAGCACACAGCATAAATAGAGGAGCTTAGGCGCACCTTACCACAGTCTGTAGAAATATCTGCTGTGGAACAGTGAGGTAAAAATGTCAACAAGCTCTCAAGGGAAAAATACCTATGATCAGAGTCATTCCAGCAGCAGGCACAGCTTTAGGGACTGCCTTGCCCGTAAGTTAGTGCCTGGCTGGCATGCAGAGTCCATGCAGTAAATCTGTCTCAGGCACTAGACAGCAGTCCAGTTTGTAACACGGAACTTGTCTAGCACAGTACTTTCAAGAGGTCTGAAAATTACCAGTTTGTACAGGCAGTTTCCTCTTCTGCTTCTAGTATTCATCCCACTGTGCTTTGATTCTGATTTAACTGGAGATTTCCCCTTTATTCTTGAGTATAAAAAAAAAGGCAGTAATTGTTTAAACTCTGGTGGACAGTTAGCTTTATCTTTAGATCATACAATGAACAGAGTATGCGATAAACACTGTGCTTCATTTCCAGATGGCTTTGAAATAAACATGATTATCTTCCTATAATCAACTCATTACATAAATTTTTTGCAGAATTGATCCAGATGCTTTCTCACTTTCAGGAAAACATATTCCTCTCCCCTTCCCCACCTTCAGGTGCCACTAAGGCAACATCACTGTTTTCTGAACCTGACTCAGTCAACTTTCCTTTCTGGTCATGGTGTAACCTCTCTGCATAATGTATTCACTCTCCTAGGGCCAAGCTGTAAGTACAGTAGGTCTCGGATACAGAAAGGACACACATCTAGCATAGAGTAAGATATTGAAATCCATATCCGATTACTTTAGACTTGAAGTTACTGGAGGTCTTTGCAGTATTGTATAAGGAATTAATTGCCCACAAACATGCATTCACCTGCTATGAAATAAGGAGACTAGACAGTTTACTCATGAGGAAAAAGCTGCCACATATGTATTAAATTGGACTTTGATACTGCAGGCAACACCTCTGCAACTGCCCAACAAACCTTGAGCTGTACATAAGCAGAAGAGAAGCCCTGCAGACATACACAGGGCTCCTCCACCAGAGATGGCAGATGGCAGAGGCAGTGGATCCAAAAGAAGCCTGGAGGGAACTACACAAGGGATGCAGCAGCATTAACAATACACTGAAATAGCTAACAGCGAGAAAAAAGAAGAAAACAGGCAGCCCAAAACTGATAAGAGATCTTTAATTTAAAAATGGAGTAAGTTTATTCATGGAGTAAGTTTATTCATTGGGAAAGTGCAACAAAATACCCCAGGGATAGTGCGTTCCACTCCAACAATAAAAATTGCATTAAAAAGCAGATAGGAAAGTCTGAGTCTTAAAAAGAACTGGCACAAAAGCTAGTGCTTTTCTTTGTTTCAATATATTTATCTTTGGGTGACAGAGATAGTCACTGATTAATTTCTTAGGTACTTAATTTATAACTTCATTGCTTCTATTTGCAAGTCATTCTGTTCCTTAAAGATGCTAGCTTGGGACTGGAGAACCATAATCCACAGGCACTTAAGAGGAGCCAGTTTCAAAAGAAAGGGGATGTTGGGCTCAGTCACATATTTACTGTTGGGAGGAGACCCAGCTGGGAGCTACTAGATATTCTAAGAAGATATTGACCCACGTTGTTTCTCTCTAGAATCTAACATATGAAAAAATGTCCAGTACCACTCATAAAAGCAGATTCTGCTGCAGCTGAGGGAGTGCAAGCAGGAAAAACAAAAGCACAGGACTACAGCAAGCTTACAGCAGGTGTCAGTGGAGAGAGCCGCCAGTTTCTGACTACTGAACTAAATTTTGCTAGAGGGGTAATTCTCTTGAAAATGCTGCAAGTAGGTCTCACACCCACAGCAGCCTATCCTCATTCATACTTGTTGGTGTGCTTCAGGTGATCTTTACAAGCCAAACAGGATTCCTTAATACAGAGCAATTACGTAACTTTTGCTAACACTTTTTTGCCCAATGATTTCAAATAATTTATAAGCATCACTCACAAAGCTTAAACTAAGCTTCACCAAAAGCTTCAACCATTTAAGCTTAGCCAAGCTTAATATTACCCAACACACAGAGATTTTAAAGGGAACAGAGTACAGTAAACATCTGCAACAAAATGGCAATAGAGTTCATCTCCTGAGTCCCAGTCCTGAACTTATCCTACTTTTCCTTTTAAATTCTTTTTCTCCCCTCACCTATTTCTTTCAGCAAGAAGGACTACCTTTATTCTGCACAAGTTTATTAATCCCAATACAGACCAGTGACTGCCAGTATTACATTAATTCCTAATTCCATATGGAGGTTGCCTGTCCAGTTTATGTTGGCATGATCTCCTGGGGTCAGCTGACTGTATTTGGTTTATGTCTCTTGGCTCTGCTGTTCTCATGGTGACTGTCTTCAGAGGGTGCTTGGCCTGTTCCTTTTGTCCCAGATTCCTCTGGAAATTTCTGACCCTCAGCCAACACCTGCCGAATAGTCATATTAACGCGGGAAGACTGCAGGTACTTGGCACACACCTGCCAGTCCTCATCAGAGCTGTGTTCGATGACTGAGCCAACAGGAAGGTCTGAAGAAAGTGTTTGGTTGAGGCACGAAGGCAGAGCTGTCCCCTCAGGGTTGGGGAGGACCCGAGGGACAGCGTGGTACAGCAGGCGGCTCAAGCCAGACATCACCATGATATCTCCACTGTGCATGAACATTGCTGTTGGAGCCTCCTCCCGCTTAAGGCCCCCAAGCAAAAATATCGAGGATTGCCCAAAACTAGATCCATGTAAGGATGGAGAGAGAAGAGAAAACAAATTCAGGTAAACAATTATCTGTACAGTACAAAAATATCAGTAGCTAAATCCCTTTATAAACCCCCCCCCCCCAAGAAATCATGAAAACCAGATGGACTCCTAGTAACATCTTTACAATTAGAATATGGAAAACAGACTAAGAGGCCTGGTTCAAGACAGGCATTATGTGAGCATTTGCCCTGTCAGGTCTGAAGCTCTCCTGAGGTATTTCATCTTTGTCTGTTAGTACCCAATTGACACTGCTGTTTTAGAGCAGAACTGTGCTCTGTGCAAGGAGCTCTTCCACTCCAGATGCTACATCCATGCTCTTCAAGCAGTCCTCAAAGGAAAACCTAGACCAACAGCCTTCTGCTATTCACATCTTTCAGAGAGTGAAGATTATATATCCAGTTAGCAAACTGCATCATACTGACTTCCTATAACCATATGCAACCCTAGAAAAAAAATCCACCAAGTTTTCCACAACACTCAAGTACTTTCCTTGACCCACCTGAATGATAAAAGGGGCCGAGAATGGTCTAGTTCAGACTCATCCACATGAATTCCCAGTGAAGAGTCAAAATGATAGTAGTTCAATATCCCTGCTTGGGCTTGGAAACCCCGGAAACCACAGGCTGCGGCCACTTGTTCTGACAGGAACGCAAGGTCTGAGGGGAAAGGAGTGTGATGATTTGCTGAGTACTTCTGGAAGAAGGAGAGCAGGGGAAAAAAAAACAAAACCACACCCAACACATCAGTGCAGCAAATACAATTGGAAACAAACACTGAACAAGAACTCAAAAGTCTGGCTGATAGTCATAGAAAAAGACATCACGTTTGCCTAGAAAATGACTACAACGCAGGCAGAACCACAGGAAGTTTACCTCTTGTCATTAAATTCTTGGCCTATGCTGAGACTGCCAGATTCAATTAATTATGGAGTTAATCATTGTATCTAGATGCTAAACTTGAAGACAGTAAGAGTAGTGCCAACATCCTGAGGATCTTTTCAGTCACAACCTAAAGTTGCCAAAGGGAAGACAGTTCTGTAGCTCATCAACAGAGCTATGAAACAAGCATCTTTGTTCCTTCTTGAAGAATAAGAAACTGGAATTGATTGCAAAACTACTTTTTCTCTCTCCCATGAGTGATTCTTAGAGGACTGGAAGCAAAGAACCATGCTTGTATTAAGGCCATCCAATAAGAGGTTGACCTGGTAAATAAAAGGCTGCAAGCAGATTTGTTTATCTGCAATATACTGTTAAGATGCATATCCACTCTGCCAGTCTTTCTCAGCCTCCATCTAATTCAGTCTTATGAAAACAATTTTATTGTCATCAGGAGTCTCAAAAGCTGTTAGTTGGTAAGTCTGGTTCAGACATTTAAGTTCAAAATCACATAAGCAGCAGTCTCTTCTTGCTCCTGCTCATCCCTTCAAAGAGGAGCAGTTTTTCAGAAGGCATTCTCACCTTCAGTAGTTAACAATGCTTTTGTAATCATCCCTTTTGATAGGGTAAAAATGCTCACCCCAAAATAGAGTCAAAGGTACCATGTTAACTTTCAAAGGAAAGAATGCAGCAATGCATTTTTGCTGTTAAAGCCTTCACAGTAAAGTAATACAGATCAAAATGCCCTTAACAAGCATAGTTTGTCACAGCCTTTCCTCAAGACTGTCTTGTAGAATCATAAGCATTTTATTTAATTATGTCCTCCTCTGTTTGCCATTCTGAGTGCTTACAGCTAAAGAAAATGGAGAAGAATTTCATTTCAGTACCTTAGTATTCCAGTTATAATGATAACCAAGGGTCACCCAGCGCAGCTTCTCCAATAAGCTTCTGGGCTCCCATTTACTGGAACCTTTCCTTCTACAAAGATAAAATGGAAAGAAATAGGATGTGTGTTAATTTCTGAGGGGGTCTTCTGGTAGTGCATCAAACAGTAATGAGATTTACTGATCCTAATGACAGCCTATGAAAACCAATCAATGCTAAACTTTTATTTTCAGTGCCAATACTTTTTACCTCCAAAGAGCTTGAAAATTTAGCTCATGCTACCTGTGCAAGCTATGGGGCCTACTGCCAACTGCTGTCAGTTTAAAAGCTTGTATTTTAAACATGGTACCTAACAGGTTACTAGATGGAGACAACACAATGAACTGGTGCAGATTCAGAAGTTAGAATTAAAAATGTACTGTTTGAGCACCTAAAAGTGAAAGACCAGAATGTGAAGATCTGAATGTTGCAAATGCAAGGAAAAAACCATTCTAGGCACACAGTGGAACATTACAAGAAAGGAAGATACTTTGCCTCACAGTGAAGCATAGCATGCTGCCTAATACTGCAAAGGACAGTTAGTTCTACTACTTGGAACTTTGATAAGAAGTCCTTAGGACAGACTGACTCAATGTTCAGTAAGAAGCAAGACTGCTCTCGCTTTGACCATACACTTCTTGTAAAGTCAAGAAGTCTAGACTGCAAGTGTCTCCTATCCAGACTGCTACACAGAAGAAAGAACTGTTCTTCTGAAGTGACAACCCTAACATAGATGCACTATGTGCCTGCGCCACACACCAATTCACCATTCTTACTTGAAGGTGCCAAAGGCAGGAAGAGACTTCAGGGAGTGGCTTTCAGTATGGCCTATGGAAATGTCCTTGAAAAGTTAGAGTGTAAGTAAATAGATAGAAGCATGTTAGTGACAAATATGAAAAGGAAGGCACACGACTTTCTTCTAATTCAGTCATTCCAGCAGTTTCAGATCATTTTCTCAAGCCAAATCACCTGTCATGCCAAAAAAACCCCAAACACAAACAACAAGAGAAAAGGGAAATAGAAGATCCTGATAAACAGCAGCACCAGACAGTCTGATCTCATTTAGAGCCTCATTAGTTCTTCTACAAAACAGGGTTCGTATTTGTGCTGCCATGGTCAAGCCTCGGCCAAGCATCTGCATTTAATATGCATTTCTGCCTGGACATACAGCTTGTTTCTGCCCTTCAGCTATACCATACTGATAGCTCCTAAGATAAACCAGGACCAAGGCTAAAAGGCTAGTTTCTTTGCCTTTAGTAATTCCTCTGTCATACGGTAATACCACTTGCAATTACCATAAAAAGCAACATAGTAACAACTGTCAAATACATGCTGGTTGGAACAATTTCAGGAGCCTACAAGCCGGTAACACAGCACACAGAAAAGGGAGAGCCCACAACTTGTTCCTGCACATCTTTCAACTTACAATGTTCATAATTAAACATTTTTAGCACATACCTTTAGTAAGTGCCCTTCTTTCACTACAGTGCTAAAGTGTTTGCACAACAGTGGGAACCCCGATATGCTCTGGAGGTCCTTATGCCCAGAACCTGGTATTTTGCATATGATGTCACATGAGATTGCTAAGAGGAAAGTCTGAGTGTTATGTATCTGGAAACAAAGAGTTCCTAGACCTGAGCAGGAAAGCACAGAGAAATTCTGGTATAACTATGTAAGAACAAGACTGAACAGCACAAGGGCTTTGGTCTGAAGCTCCTTTTCTTCTTTAGTCACTGGTAAATGATGGCGTCTATAAAATTGCACCAGCTTTTTCCTTACACTCAAGGACATATATACATACCTATCTATCTATCTATCTATCTATCTATCTATCTATCTATCTATCTATCTATCTATCTATCTCCATTGTAGGGATGATCTACCCCGCTTTATGCTTTTAATTGGCTCCAGTACTACAGAAAATACCCAAACTCCACTTCATGAGGAAAGCATAGTATATATGTCTAGGAACTGTATGGACTCTCCCTCCCTTGTGATTCCTGCATCCTGAAAAGAGCAGATAAGCCAAGACCCAGTCACATTTATGCATCTTCCTGTTGGCTTGAAAAAGCATTAAAGCTGTGACCCATCTTGGAAGTAGACTTCTTTTTATTTAAGCACTGTTTCTCCACTCCCTGAAAGGCTTGGATACTAGAGAAAGGCCAGATACTAGAGAATTTGGCTAGTTTGATCTGCTGCCCCTAGGTATAAGCACAAATACAGCAGTTCGCTCACTTGAAGACTCAGGCAAGTGTTTAATAAAACTCCCAGTGTTTCTGCCAGCCATCACTCTTCCAAACACTGTTTTCCACTGGACTGGATTCAGCTGCAAATTAACCTCTGTTCTGATCATTCTCCGCATGCAGGAGGTGCTGCTGGGAGAGGCCTGTCAAGCTGGAACAGTAGCCCACTTTTTTTCAGCCACTGGGCACAACATGCAATCCTTTCAAAGAACAGTTTTCATCCTTGATGGAACACAAAAAAAAAAGGCATTTGAATTTCTGTAACTAATTCTGACTGAGCCTGGAAAACACAAGTGAGGGCATAACTTCTCTCCTAGGTGCAAACAGTTAAAAGTCCAAATCTTGCTTCTGCCATTCCATATCTTGTAGAAGTTAAGAGCATTTTTGAAAAAAAATCTCAGCATGACAATCTCCCTAAAAAAATCTGAGGTGGATGATGAGCATTGTAGGGAATTCTAGTTGCACCATCACATGGAAACAATAGTTAGGAAAAATGAGCAGTGAAATCAATAAAGTAATGATAAATATCCAAATAGCTAAAAGATAGATGCTGTTTACAGTACACAATCTTGTATGTATTTTTACAGGTGACTTTACTCAAGTTCAAGCCTTAGACTTTTTCTTTTATTCAAACTTTCTGCTTGACTTCAAAACTGGGACAAATTCTCCATTAAATTCCAGATCAAATAGAGGAAAGGCAGCTGCTTCAGACTTCTGAACCCGTAGGAATCTTTCAGAGTAAACAGGATTGCCATTAAAATGGTACATTTGATACATTTAATTCGATCTCATACTGAATTAAGAAAAACCACAAACAAAATCAAACCAAAAGAAATACTTTAGAAAATAAAAACACAGAAACTGGTTGACTTGAGAACTTCAAAGAAGTGCAGATAACAGCCTTTCAATTACAGTGGATTGGGTCCAAGAGCTGACTGGGACGAAGTGCCAGCATGAGTGGGGAGTTTTGGAAAAAACCCCTTTCGCCTCAAGAAAACTGAGGCCTAGAGGGACCTCATGGTTCCACTTGTAGCTGAGCTTAGCAAACTTCCAACCACCATGATGCCAGCCAGGGTCACTACTTTATATTTTATTGATAGCTTTAGAACAACATGCTATTAGCAAATCCCACTGAGTATGAAAATAAAGAATTAATAAGGATGCACATGAAGCCATGAAACATCCATCTTTAACCTGGTATGGCTGACACTATCTGTATACCACCAGCAAGTACACAATCTTTTTCAGCTTCCCTTTCCTGCTCATTTTTCTTAGACCTTCTTGGAGCTGAGACCTGGCTCCCTTAGTTTTAGCCACCATAGGTTACTGCAGGCTTACCTCAGCTGCTCCTTGCTCTGTCCCCACAGGTCAATGGTCTTCTCAGGAGCCATGTGCAGGTCGAGGTTGCAGACATTGGGTTTCTGGGGGTATTGCTTGAGACACTGTCTCACCCAGTGACGCTGGCAGCCCGGAAGGAAAGGGTTTGGTATGAAAATAAACCCTGACCACAAAGAAAAAAGGAGGGGATGGAGAGAAAGTATGGTTAGGCATTTCCCTGTTATTTTTTTTCCCCAAAATCTAGAGCAAAAGACATGGGTTGGAGGAAGTGAAAAAACACCTTAGACATACAACCACTGACTGTGCATGTAAGCTGATGAAATCTATTATAGTTAAGTTAAAACCTATTGTTTTCTTTCAGTAGAAACAAATGGTGGCCACAAGGTAGAAGGCAGAGAGAGCAGCTAACATTGGTCCAAGTGAAAAATGACAATAAAGAATGTATCTGTGTAAGGCATACTGATTACAGGAAATAAAGGATTAAGAAATTGGAAAGTCAATTGCTTTGGAGTAAATTTTATTTTTTTAAATGATTCAGCATGATTTTTCTTTTAAATCCTGCAACGTTAAGGTAATTCTGCCCTAGTTTTTCAAGACTTTATCACTGTCTCTGAACTCATACTGTCTTCTTATGACTTGTCTTCAGTGCCAAACAGTGTAGAAATCAGTACCCAGGCTGAGCAAATATCTAGTAATGTAAAGTGTCCTCTCCTTTGCTTCATGCTTATTTCAAGGTAAGTCTGGTAGGATCCATATTTGTATTTTGGTATGGTAACATTCAGAAAGCGGGATGAAAATCAAATCATATCCCAAACTGCTTGTTGCAAACACTTTGCAGGTATTGTTAATTAACAAAACAAAATCAACATGCAGCTAGTCTGTGCATTCATTTAGCCAAGCACCTCAGGCACGGTTCAAGCAGCAGCCCAAAAGAGAGGGTTAGCAGTGCTGTAATGGATTGTTTTGGTCTGTATCTTAACAGACAAGAGTCCTTGCACTGGAAGTGCTAACAGGATTCTTCACTGGAATTTTCTCCCCAGTACCTCAGAGGTGTTTCCTTCCAGGCCAGAGTCAACATATTGATGAATTACTGTCTGAGAGGAAGATGCTATTAATCTGTATTGTGCCTATTCTGAAAATCAAGGCACTCTCTCAAAGACTGTCAATTCCATAAGACGCACCAACACAAAATCCACATACACAGAGATATAAGGGTACAGGAGGAACAAAGGAAAAGGTTTTAAGGTTTTGGCCTACTGTGTATTTTTGAACTTCTCAGTCATATCCAGTTAAACAGAGAAAAAAATAGATGAAAATGGAAAAAGCAAGGCTAAGAGTCTCAGTAGGATACAAACTTGCCTTGTGGCCTTATGCAAATGGTAATAAAAACACAAAAAGAGCTTCCTGACAGCACATCTCACAGACTCAAGATTATAGTACCTGGTTCAGAAAAAAGCTTTCAGTGTATTAATAACATACAGTCATTCATTTCACTCCATTCCCTGCACTTTCAGACTATGACAGCCTTCTGATAAGTTTGGTTACAAGAAGTTTCTCTGCCAGGAACATTAAATTTACTTTCTGTTGGCCCCTGCATAGAACAGAATAACAATACTGCCCTTCCTGTCTACAGCTTTCAATGTGGGGTTCTCAAAGCACTTTACTACATTCATGAAATTACACTCTACTATCCATGTATTATCTCCAGGTATTAATGAAGGAATTGAAGCCTGGAGGGTTAGTTACAAGGAGAGAGGTGAAAAGGAATCCAGATTTTATGGCTTTTATATCAGCAGCTTAGAACATGCTCATGTCTCTTCAAACCTTTCATTGACCTAAAGTTCATTCTCCTAAGGAACAAGATTAGTCTAGATTTACAAAAGGACTAACAAGGAAAAAGTGGGTAAAAAGTGGGTTATGGCTATGCTTCCTGTGTCAAGAAAGGCAGAAACTGAATTTCTAACAGTTGCAGAGTTCTATGCAGAATTCTATGCAAACGCTCAAGATGAACAGTGCTAGAAATCAGTACTTGCCACACATAGGAGGGAGAAGAGTAAGAAATAAGAAATATATTTCTGCAGCAATCTTTCTGAAGTGACCAAAGAATAGCACAGATAAGCTTTGAAGACAACACAACTGAACTTCCTGGCCTAGAAAGAGTTGGTGCCAGTGGAAAGGGCAAAAGAAGAATTGGGGATCTGTACACTAATGGAAACAGCCTCGGGGAAGCAGATGCAATTCTACTACTGGAGAAAAATCTTGCTACATACTAGGAATTAATTTGCACCTAGTGAAAGTGGTCTCCAGCCTCAGTCAAAAGAAGAGTAAGACACACAGATGACTAACAAGAAAATCCTCTCATAAAACCAATGTCTGTCAGTTATAGAAAGACCCAAAGACAGCATCACCCACACCTCACAGAACTCAGGTCACCAGAACAGAAATTCACCCAGCTTCCTTAGTCTTATATTTCATTGCTCACTGTGGGGAAAAAAAACAAATTACTTCCCTTCCATTTTCCCCACAGACAAACTAAAGAAATTCTAACTTCATTTAGAGGGCTATTGGGGCAGTTGGTTAAACATATTCTACTGCTTTAAGATGTCTAGATTAAAAGGTAGGTGGAAAAGGTTAAAAAATTATTCAAGTCCACACCACTCGATTCTAAACAGGACAGAGAATTTGTCAATTTCATTTTAGTGAAAGGTTTATTTGCATTTCATTTTAGTGAAAGGTTTCCTTTGTCAAAGCAGAACAAAAATGCAGCTAAGTGGAACACTTGTGATTCCCCACACTCCCTATGTAATAACTAGGAAAGGTGTTTAGACAGACAGTAAATGACAAGCAGATCAAGTGAGGGCAGCTATAATATGACAGGTAAGTGGAACAAAAAACATATAGAGACAAGAGGCTTAAGTCTTTCTCCTGAAGTTATTAAATTCCCTGTGTATTAAACATACCAGATGGGTAGCGTAGCTCCCTCAGTTTCAGAAATGCTAGGCTGACTTCAAAACAACCTACACAGATACTGAGGTCCCAATGAACCAAAAGAAACACGAGAAAAAACAAAATTAATCAAGCAACAACCCCTGAAATAGAGGATCTAGGGAACTACAAGCTCATCAACATAACTGAAACCCCTGGTAAGATTATGGAGCAAACTTTCATGGCAGCCACTTCCAGACACACAGTGGTTGGGAACAGACAGTATGGAAGGCAAATTTTGTTGAACTAGCCTGCTGCAGCAAGATGTCTAAAAAGGGGAAAGCAGGGGATGCTGTTTACCTTGGCTTTAGAAAAGCTTTCCACTTGGCCTCCTGCAGCATCATTGGAGCCAAACTGGGTGCCTATGGATTTTATGAGCAAATTAAAACGGTGAGCAAAAAGTGTCTGGATCACCAGGCTTAAAGAATACTGATTTGATGAATCAAAGTCTAACCAGTGGCTGTTATGAGTTGTGTTCCTTGATCCTGGGGCCAAGACTGATAACTGCATCTACATCGACAACCTGGATGATGGGATGTTGATCCTTATTTCACTTATGGATAACAATAAATTGGGGCAGCAGTGGATATCCTGGAGACTACTGCTGCCACTGAAAGGGACTTTGACAAACAGAAGGAATGGGCTAATGAGAACCTAAGGAAGTTCAACAGTGGTAATCCTGTACCTGGGGCAGAATAACCCCATGCATAGTATGGCCTGAGGACCTGAGAGCAGCCCCAAACCAACAAGCCAGGCTGCCTTGAGGACAAGCTGTGTGTGTATGCCAGTAGCACACCCAAATAGCAGTGAGGGCTGGTGACACATCTGCCAGTATTGGTGAGTACTACCTACAGAGGCATGAGGGAGGAGGGGAGCCGGATTCTTCTCAGAGGTGCACAGCAAGATTATGAGAGGCAACAGTCACAAATTACAGCAAGACAAATTTTTATTAGATATAATGTTAAAAAAAAAAAAACAAACGAAACAGGAGTGGCCAAACATTGGTACAGGTGCCCAGAGAGGGTGTGTAATCTTTATCCTTGGAGATTTCCAAAATTCATCCATACCAAGCTCTGAGCATCCAGATTTAACTTGCAACTTTATCCTGCTTTAAGCAGGGTGTTGGCCTAGACCCCTGAAGGTCCCTTCCAACCTAACCTCTTTCTGTGATTCTACCATGTGAACTGCAAACCTAAGACACACTTCAACTTCTGAGATAACCTGCCTAATGAAATTACTCTGTACAGTGAATAGGCCAAGAGGTTCTTATTTGCTTACCGTACTTGGTGTCCCACACCAACAAGTAGATGCCACACTTCAACACCAAAATTACTGTATTTCAGCCACTTATCCAATTTTAATGATATACATTGAGGAAAAATAGATTCCACAAAAATAACATCTCTGCCACAAGCAACAGGAATCCATCTTCAGGAGCTATGGTTGATGTCACTGTGAAACAACTGGCCCTTCTCACCTTCATATATATTGCTGCATCCGACCCTTCAGATGACTTGTCATCCTGCACTTACAATAACACTAAATTACACTTACACAAACCAAAATTGCTTTCTCAGGCAGGACAAGAAAGGTAAGATAAGAAGATGCATGAATCCAAAGCAACAAAGCTGTGTTTAATTTTTCATGAAATCAGAAGCACCTACCCGGATACCCATTGAGGCCATAGGCTTTCCACTGGCTAACAGGCTGTAATCCTGCTCGATAGGCATCTTGATCACTGACTGAAGAAATACTGAGCTGTGATCTGAACACCTGGAAAAAGAAAACAGACCTGGTTAAAAAAATAGAAACACAAAAATTGGCCAAAAATAGCACCTGTAAGAAAGAGTGCTACCACATTCCAAAATAAGCCTCATGAAAATGCCAACTGTACCACAGAATTACTGTCTAAGGAGCTATAACCAGGATAGGACATCCTGCTAACAGGGGATGGGGAAAGATGTCCTCCATTCATAAAAAACCCCAAATAATACATACCAATGAGAAAAAAAATCATCACTATTTGCCCATTTCCAAGGTACAGTCTCATCATTATAAAACATTCTGGTAATTATTAATCTCCATTAGAAAGCAATATACCCATAACACTTTATACCTTCAAAGAACATTCCAAATACAAGTTGCTCATGATCCTATAGGGTAGATGATTATTCTCATCTGTAATTTACAGAAGGAGAAGCAGTACAGCAATGAAGTAGCCAAAGTTGTCTGATGTGAAGGACTGCAAAAACCCAGTCAATTCTGAATATCACACTGCCACTTCTGTTCCCAATAGCAGGGTCAACAGCTCAAGGCTTGGCAAAAAATATTTTTTTGACATACTCTCTTGGGTTGCAATAACATATGGATTTAAGCTGCAATAAGTCAATATTTGCAGAATCCAAACTCATCTACTGTGTTCCCACTCCCTTCTTCCCTTAGGACAGGGAACTGTTTTATGAAAGGCAGGGCAGAGGGAGGTAGGTTCCGTCTTAGTTTCCCAATCCAGCTATCCATGCAGCTGGGGAAAAGTACAGGCTTGTATAAGGAAAGAGATAGCCAGGCACAGTAGGAATAAGCAGGCAGATACAAGCAAGACTTTGGCTATGACAGCTTAAAGTGTATATGAAATTAAGGCCTTCGCACAGGGACTCTGCAGTGGTGCATGTGTAAACCAATCTGTCTGCAGGCTGACAGCTCTGGTTAACATCTTCTGAGCAACAGGACTAAAGTACATACGTAGAATTTCTAAGAAAATTCTAAACTATTGCTGAGCAGCAGCTTCTGGCAATGTGTTCAGTTTCACCAACTTTTCAGCTCTCTGCCAAAAGCAGCTTTGTGACCTGAGCTGCTCAGTTCACAGTCCTGTCCACAGATCATTCATCTTAGAGGCTCTTCCTCTAAGACTCTGCCACCTCTCTTGCCTGCTCAAAGTGCTTCCACACCAGCTGCTGCCTGGGCTTCTGGACACCAGAAGGTTTCTATGCTGAAGAATTACATATGCTGAGTCATTAAATAAGCCTGGGCAGATGGGGTATGTCATACTCCACTGAAAAGCCCAGTTGCTTGAAGCAGTTTTCTGAGAGAAAAGAAGCAATATTATCTGGGGCAATCTGCCTGGCCTGTAGCACTTTAAGAGAAAATCCAGATGTTTTTAACTTGGGGGAAAAAGGAATAAAAAATGTTTTCACTAGTAAGCTGTCACCTGATCTTAGAGGGTAACAGGCACAAAAAGAAAGATATTGAGAGAGGACAGATCCATGGGATGCTTCCAAGTACTTTGAATTTCCTAGAAGAGCCATAATGCTGTAATCCTCCATCATATACAGAACTGCTGCAAGCTCAAGAAAAGCTGAAATGTTAACAACTTCCTTGGTTAATGCTGATGCCTCTAACAATTTCATATGGGTCAGGCTTTGTGTTCCACTAACAGCAAAACTACAGCCTGAAAATAAAAACCAAAGAAATATTTTAATAAAAACAAAAGACTAAGCATGGGAACTATAAAAAAATAGGCAAAGTTTCACTTTAACTGTATTCCCTACTCCTTTTTTTGGATACAGGCTCATAAGAAAAAAACCTGTGGTTAACAATACTTCAGCAGGTATCTGTCATCCTTTTGTGAGGTGACAAAATAGAAAACGAGTTTTGGGGATCACTTCTCCATCACTTGTGACATGATAAACTACTAACCACGATGGCTACTACCTTCAGCTGTGCTCCTGACTGTGCACCCAACCCACTGCATGAGCTGAACTTGCCCTGACCACTAAGTCAAGCGTTTATTACACAGGAGTGAGAAAAGAGAAGAAACTCGAGCAGCAGGAACAGCACAGCAGGGGGAAGCTGATCCCGGCTCACGCAGGTAATTCAGGGCTAAGACAAGGGCCAGCAGGCCCAGGAAACAGTGCCAGCTCCGAGAGCGAAGCTTGCTTTGTGCTGTCCACACACGTTCCCTTGCTTCTCATAAGGTATTACACGTGGTTCTATGAGAGTCTTTGGAGATCTGCTACTGCAGCGTAGGGAGCTAATTAAACACCGTGGAAGTATATGCACGAAGTAGTAAACCCGTGAGTAGGCACGGCGCTGGGCAGGGGTGGCTGCGGGCACCCCATGCCCTCTGCGGGGCCCCACGGCCCGAGCCGACCCTGGGCCAGCCCGGCCCTGAGGGCGGCGGGCAGAGGCGCCCCGGGCCTTCCCGCGTGCCCTCTGAGCCATACACTGGTGGTCACACCACAGGGACCCCTCAGAGGCTCAGCGCTGGCCTGCAGCCTCCTCCCGCCACAAACTGGGCAGCATTAGGGGCTCGGCGTCGAGCACGCAGGGAAGCAGCAGGTGGAGAGAACGGGCGGCAGCGACACCGCCACAGCCCCGCGCCCAGACCCCACGCAGAGGGCGGGGCGCGTCCGGCATTACCTGGGCCCCTGGCGCCGAGAAGTCCACCACGCCCCGCAGATCTGACACGTCGCGCTGCCGGTAGAAGCGAAAGAGCCGCCGGAACGCATCCTCCCCACCCTCCCGGGTCAGCGCCGCCGCCGCCATTTCGGGCAGGCCGGGGCGGGGCGGGGAGGGGCGGAGCCGTCTGCCCGCCCGCCCTTCCCGACCTCCCGCCGCAGTGCCGACATGGCGGCCACCAGCGCAGCGAGGGCGGTCGGGCGCCGCTCCCGGCAGCTCTTTGACATCTTCGTGGCCGAGGTTCCCTGGACGGTATCGAGCAGTGAGTCTCTCCCCCGACACCACTCCCCTCCCCGGTGCCGGCGGGGTCGGGCGGCCCCTCCGCGTGTGCCGGCACAGGCCGGGCCTGGGCCTGGCTGACCAGGTGTGTTTCCCCACAGAGGAGCTGAAGGAGTACTTCTCGCAGTTCGGGTCGGTGCAGAGGTGCCAGCTGCCGTTCGTGAGTACCTGCGCCTCTCCAGGCCGCTGCTCCTGGGCTGCGGGAGGAGCCGCGGGCCGGTCCCGCGGCCGAGGCCCTGCCCCGAAGCAGTTCCCGCTTCCTCGGAGCTGCTCTCTGGAGGCCTCGTCTTGTATTCCAGTCTGCTTTTCAGTGCTCTCCACATCGGTTCCTTCGCTCAGCCGGTGCCGTCACTTGTCTGCGAGCTCTAAGCCTCATTGAAGCTTAGTGACTTCCATCGGCTTTCAGTTTTACAAAGCACATTCCTCAGATCTTGTTGATGCTGCCAGTTCTGTATAATTAACCTAAAAGTGCTTTGAACTTCTCTGTCTTGTTTTCATTCTTCTGACAGAGAATAAAGTTTTTATCTACCTGGTCTCACTGGCCGAAGAACTAAAGGTGTGAATATGAACCTGCAGTCTTTTCCTGCCATGGGTTCAGACCCCATCCCGAGTGTGGGGCTAACACAAAAACCATAACCTCCACAGGGTGCTGTCGAGCTGCCAGCTCTTCATGCCTCTACCATTTAGGCCGTTTATCTTCTGAATATGTAGGTTGGGGATCATACTATCTAGTGCAGTTTCTCAGAGATGAACAGTCAAAAGTGTTCCTTTACGGGCAAATTGCAGGCATTGCTTTAGTATAGATTCTCTTGCCTGCTTGTGTTTCTCCACCTGAAATAATGGTTTGTTAGATTAAGCTCAGTGCATAGTGAACTTTAGTGAGTTGATGGGCTCACTGTTAGTTGAGTACTAATTTGGAAATGGAAAAAGGTAGTTTGAAACAGGCTGGTTATTTCCGAGCACTAGAAGCTCAGGTGCCTGCCCGCCAGGCAGTTGTTCCCCAGATCCAGGACAGTGTTGCTTTGTTGCAGACTGGCAGCTAACCACAAACCCGGCTCCATTACTAAGTGATGTGTGTGTGTGTGTGTTTTGATTCAGTGATTACTTTACGAGTTTCATTAATGCTTAAAATGTCCAGAGATACACAAATCTGTCAGCAGTGTAGGACAGCCTAATTTAGACATTACTGTGATACTGAAACCAGGCAGTACCTTGTGGATGGAAACTTCACTGGTGGTTTGGAAGTGCTGCCAGTCATGCCTGATGATCAGAGTGGTAGATTGAACCTGAACCTGATTGAACCCTGAACTGAAGTCTCCTTTTAGTCTCTTAAGCACCTGCTCTATCTTGCGGAATGCTTTTCGAGTACTACAGCCATTTTACATGTCAGTGTGACTGGCTTATTAGTAGGTAAATACTGCAATTTGATACCACTGTGTCTATGCATAATTCCACGCTTCAACTATAACTTAAAATCTTAAATTTTTTTATTATTGCTAGATTCAAATTGAGATAAAGGGATGCAGAGCAGCCTTTGCTAGGCCCCCACATGCTGTCAATGACAGGAAATGCCATTGTGAAAAAAGTGTGAAAAAAGTTCCTTCAACAGCAAGTGTGCCAATTCCTTTGAATCCTTAAGTTCAATATCCATAGGAAGTCTTAACAGCCTATGTGAATATTTCTTGTAGTAATTGCATTTTATTTTTTAACTGGTAATTAGGACAGAGATACAGGCTTCCACAGACGTTATTGCTGGATTAAATTCTCGACTCCAGAAGATGTTCAGAATGTGTTACAGAAGGACTCCCACATACTTGAAGGTTCCAAGGTAATGTGCTAATTCCTTTAATGAAGTAATGAGTTGACTCTTAATTCTGCCTGTGATTGGGCACAGTAGCATAAAAATATTACCATTCAAAGTGTGATTAAGGATTTTTCCACTCTGCATGCTTTTAATGTTCCTTAAATCATTGAAGCTTCTGTTTATTCCCTCCTCTCAACTGATGTTGTTAGAGTCCAAGATCATAGACAGACCACAGGCATCACAGTCCAGAGACCAAAAACTGTTACGCTAAAAGAACGTGAATGCAGTAAAACTGTTTGGGATCTGCTATGCAGTTAGTTTGTAATTTGTAATACAGGTTTCTCCTGATGGATTCAAACATCTAATTTGGATGTTGGTTGGTGAGGGGAACACAACAAAGTAATGCTAATCTATGAACTTCAGTGAAATGTATTTTTCTTCAGCTATCATTTCATGTGGGAGAAATGATCGCTACTCAGACCTAGTAGTACAGAGTGGAGCCATGAGCAAGAAGAAGGCTGGTGTACCAGACATGATCAGTTCATGCCTTTGAGTAATTAATAATTCTTCAATATCCTTTTGACAAGTGTGTTCTCTATTTTGACTTTGAATGCGAGGAGATGGTAAGAGACTTCAGGGATGCAATATGTTGATTGTGAGAAATCATTTTGCTTGACATGGTTCATACTACTGCTCAAGTCTTCATTGGTTGTGGTTACTTCAGTACCTATTCCCAAGAACTGACCTGTGAGTTACAACTGTGGTACAAAAAGGGAGACAGAAATTAAGACTCCTTGAACTGTGACAAGACAGGCAGTCATAAATTCTGCTGAACGAGGATGTTATCTGTATGCAATTATCAAAATAAGTACTAGAAATAGCATAGATGACTATATAGTGTCAATTTCCTGTAAATTATTTTGATGCTTTTTATTCTTGAAGCTGTAAAATAGCCACATTCACTTAACTGCTGAGGCTTCAAAGACTATACGTTCACAAGAAGTGCAAGAGCTAAGAGACTATAGTGAAATAAAAAGCAGAAAGTAGGCAGTAGTTAGCTTAATTTCTTTAAAAATGGAAGCTTCTCTAGAATACATGAGCACTTCTCCCACTTTGTTCTAGGCTAGGTTTAGACAGTTGCTTTCTATTAGTTCCACTTGAAAGCATAAGCTTTAAAGATGCATTTTGCTGATACAACCGGCAATTGCTGTGCAATAAATATTCAACTTTCCTGTTAGGAAAGACCTGTCCTTGGGCTTGTGAAACCGAACCAGTTATAATAATATCTTCTGCTTTCCCTATCAGTGTTCTGGATGATAAGAAATGAAAAATACCAAAGCTTGCCTGGTTAATCTGAATAATTCCCATTGTTTTTAGCTTGCTCTCAAACAGCAAACCCGTAGAAGACGCAGTCAAAGAAGAAATCCAAGGGAGTGAGTGGTGGAAGGAGGCTTTATTTCACTAAATGTAAAGAAACTAAAATAAAGATTACTGAGAAACTATGAATGAGTACTTGTTTTAAAACAGAATCCAGCTGTTTCTCCTCCCTTGTTCAAATAAACTGTATAGCCACACTAAAGAAACACTAAATCATGAACACCCCAGCATCTGTTACAGCGTAAGACAGTCATTATATACAGCAGGAAAGTTTTTAACAGATTAAGTCAAAGCTTTAGCTACCTATAAAAACTAAAGCTGGATGAAGGGGGCTACATTCTGACCCTGAGATGCTGGGCAAGGGAGAATCAGCAAAGTCAGAAAACTTGCTAAAGGTAACTAATTCCCTTATGAAAAGTTTCAAAGTGGTCTCTGTTCCTCTTTCCCAGGGCAGCTGTCCTATGTAGAAGAATTGGTGTGTTTATATATCCACACAAGGTATCACAAGAGTTGTGAACTGCTGTGTTACAATGCTATCCTCCTATACACCTCTGATATTAAAAATCCTTCTTCATGAAGTCCAAGCTTGCAGTCCGTTTCCCAGCCTCTCCAGGAGCAGAGGCATTCAGTCCTTCCTCCTCTTTTTGCTCTCATGCTCATGTTCTTTGGGGCGGCTGCTATCTGTGGGCCGTTTAGAACCACCATGTTGCTTAGCTTCTTCCAGAAACTTGTCCAAACCAAATGGATCCTCCTCAAATTGAACGGGTCCATCTCTGCCCCTCCCTCTGGTGTTCCGATCCGAGTTAGAAAATTCTTTGTCAGGAACAAACCTGCAGGAGAAGGTGATACTCAGCTGATGCATTTCAGCGTACTAATTAAGAATATTTCTTAACTTTATTTTCTTACCTGTTGGTCTTTATTCGAGCTTCTAGATCATCACCATATATGTCCTTATCCACATTTTTACTTGGCCTGTAGATGTTTTGGGCCATATCCTTGCCACTTCTCCAAGGCTGGTCATAAACATTATAAATTTCATCCTCTCCTCCAGCAAAGCCACTGTCCATACCCTGTGAAGAACAGCACAACACCACAAATGAGTCTGCAAAATTTCAGCTAACTTACTTTAACATCACAATACACTGATGCTGTTACTCAGATACACAGAAATGGTATTGTGTGATTTACTATTGATTTCAAAGTATTCCAGGCACTTAATCAGGATAGGAGTGGGTTTTGGTCTGGGATTAAGTCCAGAGAATGTGACATTATGAGCCTCAGTTCTACGTTTCCAGAAAGCAAGAGGAAGGATTACAGCCATTTTTTATACATTCATATTTCAGAATAATGGATCATTTCAGTCTACACTGCAAGTACAGCTGTCTAATAGCTAAGTACAACCATACAGAAATGTACATTATTCAGGATTTCTGGAAAACATGATTTAAGCTGACGGATCCAAATCACACAGAGTCTTATATAAACTGTGAAAGTAGAAGTGCCTGCTTGTTTCTTTTTTGTTCATCAGCTTTCCCTTCTGCCTGCAAATCTTTCACGGGAGACATGAAAAAGAATGACTGACAAATTGTAGGTCTATTGAGGGACTTTCTGAAGCCTAATCTACTTTGTCATCTCTGAATAGTATAAAGTTCAGGGAAAATAAATATTGCCATTAACTATTTATATCTTCAGAAGCATTATTAAAATAAGCAAAAATGGGAATAGAAAGTATTTACTTGCTCCTCTGAAAGCAGATTTCCCTATTCAGTCTACATTTGTACAAGAGAAGAAAATAGGGTCACTGCAGCTTGGAGGCAAAATAACTTCTTTCTCCCCACTCCCCAGTGAGAAAAATCACAGCACTTTTATACATTCAGAATATTCCATATTTGTTTTGCATAGGCTATGGATAAAGGAAACAAAAAATTTCCTAACCAGTTATGTACAGACAGACTTCTTTCAGAGTGTATCCACACCAACTATGAAAACCAGGCTCCCTTTAGTATTCTAGCCATACCCACTAAAGAAGGATGAGCATGTTCTCATAGAAAGCTACACAGCTGTGAAAAGGTATTTACCTTGCTCTGGTTGAACAGCCTCTGGTCATACTGGATTTCATTGGATGGCCTGGGGTTGGGTACCCCTAGGGCAATAACTTCGCTGATATCTCTGTTCTCATTTCTCTGCAGCTTTGACCTGAATTAAAAATTTGATGTTTTATTAGGTCAGCAAACCATACTTGTTGACATGCTCAATTACAACCTGATCCTATATTAGTTGCTACCGATTTGCCTCATGAGCCAGACTTTGACTGTTGCCCTTCCTTACTAGGTAACATTTAAAATTTGTCTCCTGGCAAAGGAAACATTTGGAAAAGTTATGTTTAGCTGGGCATGACATTTAAATTTGCTTTCCACTATCTGTAATTTACATCAAGCTGACTTTGTCTAAAATGTCATATTTGTTTTTCGCAAGAGCCACTGTAGTTATATTCTGGGAAGGCTGAGCAATCCAATTTTAAGATATTAGAGGCTTTAAGCCTCCAGAAACCACTTGTGCTCAGAAATCTCACTGGCTTCAGCAAACAAGATACTTCAACTTACATTCAGAAATCTAAGCTTATTTCAAATGAATAGCTTAAAGAAACACGGCCACCATTGATACTCTGGTCTCGCCAAAGTTATAGGATCCAAGTTTCGACCTTTGCTGTCAACACTTCAATTAAATCTGAATATACTGAAGTTCTGATAAAGAAAAACCCACCCAAAACCAACCCACCACACACCCCCCTTTCCCATTCATGTGGAAAATTTTACATTTTGAAGAGAGTACCGCAGTATTTTAACACAGTAATACCTTTCCATACAATGAATAAACTGTGCTTTGTACCAGTGAATATCTCCACATGGTACAATTCAGGCACTCACAGCAAAAGAAAGTCCAGTGTAATACTTTCCCTAATGAGAATGCTAGTGCCAGTACAGCAATAAAGCAGCTTTTCCCCGTGACTCACCTTTTGTCCGGGGCTGCCCGGGAAAGGTTTCTGTCATGCTGTCTCTCTTTGCGCCGATCATGTCTGATTTCGTCTCGTTCTCTAGCTTCTCCATCCTCTGAACAAATGCAAAATTGCATTATAGACAAATATTTGAAGTTTTAATTAATTAAGCTACATTGGCACAGTAGTTCTATTCAGTATTCTTTAACAGAAGAGTAGTGACCCTTAGCACTGTTTAAAATGTTACACTTTAAAGAAACTGAACACATGGAACACCACAGCTTGCTTATACCACAAGCAATTGACTGTCCTTTACAAGAATCAAAGCAGACATATCTCAACAACCGTTTTCCCAAGTTTTAAAAGCTTAAAATACTTGTCCATCTAGGAATTAATATCCTAAAGCACTTACAGATCATTACCACAATTTTAAGTGTAAATATTTGTTCAAACATGCAGGGATTTAAGTGCTTTGAAGAACATTCTGTGATGCAGTAACAGAAAATCACTGAGGTTGAGAGTCTAGTTCACAACCTGCTGAAAAAAGGATCAATGCTGAATTCAAACCAGGTTCCTCAGGGGTTTTCACACTAAGGTGGGGAAAAGTTGCAAGGATAGAGACGGCCAGACTTCCTAGGCAACCTGTTCCACTGCTGCTTGTCCTCATGGTGAGTTTTTCTCCTCGCATGTAGTTGGAACCTCTTGCTTCAGCTCTTGACCCATTCTTCCACTGTGCAGCTTAGTGAAGAGCTCTTATGATCTCGTAGGTATCACCGTGGGATGGTCTTGTGGGAAAGCTCCCATTAGTTGGCCCCAAAGCCACATCTTTTCCTGGCAGAAGAAGCTTCACTCTCTCAGCATCTCCTGAACAGGCAGATACTCAAAAGCCCTCTGGCCAGTCTGATGGCCTTCCACCAAACTGACTCCCATTTATCAATGTCTACATTGTACCTAGAGGCCCAGAACTGCACAAAGTATTCCAGATGCAGTCTAACAGGTCAATAGTACAAGGAAATTATTACTTCTCTTGACCTACTGGTTACACTCCTGCAGATGCAGCTTTGTGTGTCCTTAGCATTACTGTTGCCAGGGCACACTGCTGCCTTATGTTCAACATATTGTCTCCTAGGACTTCTGGGCACTTTCCAACAGAGTGGCTCTCCAGCTGGCCAGCACCCAGCCTGTTGGGAAGAGGTTAGTTAGTACATCCTCACTGCAGGGTTTGGCATTATGTGACCATGTCCCTGAGAGACCATACTGCTCTCTAAGTTCATCGTCTTGATCTTTGAAGAGTAATTTCAATCAAAACACAATGGTTACAATTTAGCTAAGTTAGCAGGTTTTTTTTGGGTCTAGTGGCCAACAGACCTACAGTTCTTCAAGACTAGTTATAACTGCAAGAGTCAGAATATCACATTAACCACCTTTGAAAACTTAAAGATGGTTTAGTTCTTCTAAACAAAGTTGCCCTTCACCTGCAACAAGCTTCTTCTAAAAAAATAGTTTAGCACAGTCCATGAAAGCCATTGCTTGCACTGATGCATTAATAACTGAAATTCACAATTGTCCTAAACCTGTACACACTGACCTAGTGCTGTGAAGTTCAAACCTGGATCCCATCAAACCACTCAGTCAATTACTCAATTGAGTGAAGACACGAACAGCTGTCGTGCTTCGAAATTTCAACTGGTATTTAGATATTGTAAGTTCTAACATTGCTCCAAACCCACACTTCAGAGTGTCAAAAAAAGCCATAGCATCTCAATCACAAAGAAATGTACCCTTTTCAACATGGGTTTTGATCCCTGCTCTTCTCTCCCTGGCTTTCTGAGCCATTTCTCGGAGCTTCTCCTCATGTTTCTCCTTTTCCTTCTGAGCCATCTTCCTCTCCACCTGGGCACGCATCTCTACGGCCTCACGAGCCTGCACAAATAAGACACAGTTACAAAGACAGAAAGCCAAGCACCTGGGATAGAAGCAGATCTTCTGTCATGGAATTATCCAGTAAACAGGACAGAAGTCAAGCTAAAAAAAAAAAAAAAAAAAAAGCTTAAAGCCAGACAGCCCCAGCAATTAGAGCTGAGAGACCAGACCCATGACTTCAATTAACCCACACTGAGCCACTGATTCAGAGACAGTGGGGACAGGGCCTTAAATTTTATGTTAGCCAAGAAGCAGGACAAATCAAAAAGCTACAGCCTATTCACAGTTGGTTTTCCCATGGAAATATACATACAAAGAACGTAAACCCATATGGAACAAAACAGTCTCAACAAGCACCTGACCTTTCTGTCAGCAATATAGAGCGCCTCAGCAAGCTTGGCAAAGTTTTCATTAATATGAACAGTCTGCAGTCCTCTGCCATCTGCAGCCAGACGCTTATCTAATGGAATGGTGTAACCCTGCAGTGGAAACAGAGAGGCAATTAATCACAGAAACATTATTTGTAATAACAAGCATTATTACATTTATTCTGTAAGAAAACAAAAGCACATACAAAACTCACAGACCATCATGAACGTACCTCAGTGGATCTCCTCTGTATATGTACTTCAAGTTCTCACCAGATAATACTAAGCTTCCCTCCAATTCCACACTCTAAATCTGAATCAGTTTCCCTTCAAGTTTCATCTTAGGACAAAAGACAGTTTTTGACCAATAAAGCCCATTCTTTGCTTTGTGTTAAAAACTACAGATAATAGCTTTTCCAGTCAGAAGCTGTTTTACCATTTTTTGCTTAAAAATCATTTAACTTACAATTGTTTTTATACTTAAGAGGTTAGATGATTTAAAAAGAGAACAGGGCAAGGCTGCAGCAAAAGTAAGACACATTAAATGTCAATTTTGCTTTCAAAAGCTGAAACGTAAAATTATTTATAGATGATATTTTAAGATTCTCTAGTGAGCTCTATAAGATTTTTGCTTTGGTTTTAGCATCTGTAACCTAAAATTTGATCTCCTAATTAGCGTCAGGCCCAGTTAGACAGCTGTGTTGGGGTAGGAAAAAAAAGTAACATCCAAACATGCATCTTTTCCTTCCTCCATCTGAAGAGGCTGCCTCAGGACAACCACTTGATAAACTTCCCAACGATTAGACCAGTTACTGCAGCAAATTAATAAATAAATTCTCCCCCTCTGTGGTGGGTCTGGCTGAGCCAGAATTTGTTTCCCCATAGGAGCCCTCACAGTGCTGTGTCGATAACACACCCATGTTTTGGCTACCACTGAGCGCAGCACTGTTCAGTCAAGGTCAAGATCCTGGGAGGGGACACAAATAGGCCAGCTGACCCACAATGACCAAGGGGATATTCCATGCCATATGACGTCAACCCAGATATAAAAGCTGGGGCAGGAAGCAGGAAAGGCTTTGTCTCATTGTCTCCAATGGCTGCCTGCTAACATCTGACACACACATAGGTGCCCTGCTTCCCAGAGACGTGGCCAACCACCACTGCACATGGGAAGCAGAGATTAATTTCTGCTTCTGCTTTGCGTGCGCACACCCTGCTTTTGCTTTTTGTATAAATATAAACGGCCTTATCGCAACCCATGATTTGTGCTGTTTTTTTTGTTTCCACCCTTACTCTCTCCCCTGTCCAGCTGGAAAGGGGAGTGATAGAGTGGCTGGTGGGGGGGTACACCTGGCATTCAGCCAACGTGAACCCACCACACCCTCTCTGGACATAAACTTAGTGGCTGGTAAAAATCAAAGGGACAGGACATACCTGCTCAAACAAGAAACAAAAATAGCTAAGCTGACCAGTGATGAAAATCAATTAAGAAAAGAATTCAACAAGGAAAACTTTCCAGAAATGTGGACAGGAGTATTAAAAAGAAACATGCTTGGGTCTCTGATACCCTTCGTTTTTTCAGTTTAGATGGCTTGACTTTGTGAACTCCAGAGATTTTGGTTTCAGACTGCACTATTACAGGGATTTTAACTACTGCCATTTTTTCCTCTCAAAATTTAAAATCTCTGGCATGAACTAACACATTCTCCCTCTGTTCTACACTCCTCTCAATTTGACAACCCTTATATGCCAAACAGAAAAAAAAAAAAGAACTGTACAATCATGTGTTCTCCATACCGGAAGCAAACAGTTTACCTAACTCTAGAGGTTTAAAACCAATATTATTCAAGCTTAAATCAAAGAAATTTCCAAGCAAGGTGCAACATTAGAAAGATAAAATTACAAGAACAATTACAATAATTACCTTTGCATTTTTCCAGTTTGAAATGCACGGAGGAATTTTCCACTCTTGTTGCTCTTTCACAGTCATCTGATTTAAGAAAAGAAGCAAAGTCATCTTCAGATTCATAGCAAAAGGAATTTTTTTTTCTCACAAGCAACTAAGAAACTGTTGAAATAAATTGGAGTAGGAAGTTCAGGACTCCACAAAAACCCAACACTTCTTAGCAGCAATAAGATGACAGAATCAAGGAATAGTTTGGTAGGAAGTGACCCTAAAAACCATTCTAATCCCCCTACCATGGGGTTTATTTCTGCACTGTACTTTTGCCAACACTGAATAAAGTCACAACAGCTCTTCAGGGATCCTCTTATGCTTTCACTAAACAGGCTGTAACTCACAGCCAGCTTGTTAACATTTGCACATTTAGCGGCTGTTCAAGTTGCAGTAACCTGATGAACCACCACTATACTCATCTCTCAGAAGGCGCTAAACCTTAATGACACAAGTTAGTGTTATTAAGAATTAGCTTAATGGTGTTGTCTTAAAGCAACATAAGCATAGCAAGGCTAAAGCCTCAGTCCTTATCCATGCCAGGAACAAATTCAGAATGCAGCCCTGCATAAAATATGAGACATCTACTTAACCTTTGACAAGATACATGACAGTTACTTACAGAACTGCCCAAATGAAAAAATTAAAAACTAAGGCTGCACCAGGCACCAAGTTTATCGCTTAACATTGCATCAAAAGAACTGTATGGAGGAGGTGCACAGAAATCAACCAGATCAAAGCAGAATTTGTGAACTCACCTAAGTATTCAAAACTGAGCTATGACATTTCATACCTTTCTACTAGGAGAGTGCATTACAGGTGCTGGAGGAGAAGGTGGTCCTCGTGGAATCTTCTTGTTAATCCTGAGCAATTTAGAAAACAATTACAATTACAGTCAGTATGTTGCACGGAAATACCCTTCAAAATCTTCTATTTGGTATAAACAAGTTTTGAAAAGTTACTTGAATCTTGGAGGCTCCATAGGGTCCTTCTGCATTTCCACCATCCGAATAACTCTCTGTTTTGCTCCCGAGTTGAATGCAACGCCTTGCTGAGATGGTGTGTATCTGAATAAGATAAAGTGCTCAGTTTTCTGCACACAGCTAGACATTCCTTCCCCACCTCCACTGTTACTTAGTTCACTGCTCTAGGTGCATTTTCATTTTATCCACACCAGTTGAAGATTTCTCCACTGTTCACACCAGCAGCAGGTAACTGCAGAGATTATACTGGACTGACTACAGAGACTCAGTTACACCAGACAGAAGGCTAGATTCTCCTGTTTCAACCAAGATTCTGAAGTAGAAGAAAAACTAGTACAGTACACACAGCCTGTCACAATACTCTCCACCTATGTTCATGAAGCCCTGGGTGACTTCTTGCTAAGAAGTTCGTTACATACTTTTTTTTCAGAATTCACCTCAGGCCAAATGTAACCTTGCCATGAAATTTTTTCCATATTCAAAACAGAAATTCATTATAAGTATCAGCCTCCTTGTAATTCCAATTCTTTCCAATTGCTCATTTTCTATGAAGCAAGAACTTTGTTACGTGCCTTGTCTTGGCTTAAAACTCACAGTAAATCCTGTTTTCCGGGCAGCATTATTAATAGTGATCTCTGACAAATCTGTATTTTGTTGCTAAAACAACCCCTCCACAAAGTGCCACAGCTCATGACATGTTAACATATGTATTTCTACATGTTTCAAATTAGGTGATCATTACGGATTAATTAAAAATACAAAAGCCGGTTTCATATTCTTTACAGAAGAACAGAATTCAAGAGGAATTTCTGTTCTCAGAAATTCAAGAATTATGCCAATTTTAATCAATTTTATATATCACAGACACTACATACCGAATGTACTGTGCAGGAGCTAGTTTGTCAGCAGCTCGAACTGGCATGGCTGCTGCAACTTTCTGGGAGACTGATTTCTCCAGGGCTGCTCTTGTCTTCTCTGTTATCTGAAGAAAAAAATACCACACTGTGCATCTCATTGTATGCGCAAGACAAAGCATACCACTAATAAATAGGCACATCAGTGCATACAATACCTCTCTAATTGCCTCCTCATCTGGTCTTTGCAGTTCAGGATCATCCACATTCATGACCTCTTTTGGCACCAGATCTGTGTATTTGCTGTAAATAACCTGGAAGACATTAGATTTTACTAATGCTGGTGAACAGGAATATATGTGCATATATATCAAAGGAAATGTTTCAGGCTTAGATTATACTTTAGGTATTAAAATTCATAGACAACTACAAATGCAATACAATCACATATTGTTCAATTACTCCCACAGAACAAGAATATACTCTGGATCCTATTTTACAGATGGAGTAATTGAGGAAAATAAGCAATTTGATAAAATATAATTACATAAATTACTCTCAGAACTGGTATTAGACACCAGTTGCCTGCTTCCCGTTCCTACTATTTTTCTTTTTTAGGGTCCCCAAGACAGACAAAATTCCCCACATTTTTACTTCTGTTTTCAAAGATTACTCAAGAATCTGATATAAGTATTTACCAGCATCTGGACTTTTAAATTTCATTATGTTTACTCTTTTCTTGAAAAAGTAAGTACTTGAGAAATCTGCTCTTGACACTTTCCCTTATACAGGTATTTGAGTCTTCACACAACATGCAGCTAGCTGTTAGCAGCTTTGAGACCCAATTTTAAATACAGGCTACATGGCTATAGGGAAAGATCTATTGTATTGCATTAATATTTCACATGTATCCAACAGAACAGGAAGTTTTAGTTCAAAGGGTTAAAAGCCCTTAGTACTACTATTTCAAGTTTATTATACAGTGCATGTCCAACTTAAAATTGACCTTTAGCCTCAGCATTAGTCACATGAGAGCCATTTTCTGCTTCTCAGCCTTCACTCCTAAAATTTTAATCCTTTGAATTAGTATCAATAATATTCTAGCTTCTCAGATGCTGAATGAAGGACATCTGAAGAGCCGTGTTCCTCTAAGGTAATTAACTCTAAGTCCAAGTGTCTTGCTGCATGAAGAACAAAGTGTGCTAAAAGGGCTTTAGAGCATCCCAGAAGTCAAAAAAAGAAAATAAAAAAAAGGTTCAAGAGATGCTCTAAAATCTACTGTACACGGAGGTACAAATGAGCTATATGAACTATTTAAACTCTGAAGTATTGCATGCAAATGGCAAGATGCATTATTATGGGAGAAATCTATAATCTAGATTAAATTAGCCTGAAAATAGAAATATTCCTGTTGCCATCAAAAACTTGATACACCTGCATGTTCTAATTCTAGTCCTTTATTGTGGTGATAGATGCAGATAAAGAAGTTACACTTCTTTTTGTTGGTTTTTCTATTTATCTTACTTTATCAGTAATGTTGATTTTATTAATCTAAAATATAAAGGAGACTCAGACTGTTTGATATTGTACTATGCCTATCCACTACCATTTTTCAATCTATGAAATTTAAAAGGATGCATCAGCCTATGTTTCAGATATTTCACATTGATTACTACTGAAAAGCAGAATCTCCATCTAAGCAGAAAGAAAAAGCTCAAGTTTTGTCACAGCTACATGATTCCCTGGCTGGGATAGCCTTAACAGGCAGCAATTAGAAATCTGCATGCCACTGCCATCAAAAAGAGAACAATCTTACCTAACTGGTTGTCTAAGATACTGTACCTCATGGCAGGATTTAATAGACATCAATCACATTCAAGAGTTTCACAAGAGACTTGATAGATGCAGTGTCTTGACAGAAATTCCTTAATTTGCTACACATAAATCCCTCTCCTTGACATATTTTGTTCTATATATCCCAATCAGCCTTGTACAGTACTCATCAATCCAGTGTGTAAATCAAGAATCTACTACCAAGCAATGACAAATGAATTTCTTCCTTCTCAAAGACTGCCTTCTCCACATGAAGCACACAACATTTTAGAGGTCATTAAAATTACCTGGTTTTAAGCCTTCTGCACACACCAGAGAAAAAAAATTGGTGATAAACTCTCAAATAAAGCTCTACCACAAAGGCAAATATTCATGAGTAAAGAACACTTCTGAGTATTTTAGTTATATTCATGTTCTCTTGACCTGTTCCATCCCAGTGATGAGGGTTCCTTCAACAATGGAACTACTCTCTCTTGTAAATTTTTCAATTGATCTAGTAAACAGACTGGAGTTGGACCAAGGGTTTGACTTGATGATCTCCGAGGTCTTTTCCAACCCAATCAATTCTATGATTCTATGAATTGACAATCTTGAGGAAAAAAACTATAGCTAAGATTTGTGACTCTTTTTTGCACCTTCAACATCTAAGTCACAACCTTGGGCTACCAAGAAGAAATCCAAATCCCCCACAAAAAGTCATCCTTGCCAGGAAAAAATAATAGACACAATAGCTCCATTCTTTGATTTCACTCTCTCTTTTGTCTTCATAAAAACACAGGATGCAATCACACATCCTTATTTTCCTAATAAGGGGACAGCATTAGCCTCATCAAAATACATCAATACTGATGCATTGCTTTAGCCTGGCTTTTAGTAATGTGAGTAGAGAAAGTACTGGAAGAATTTACAGCAGCACAAATGCCAACCACACAGCTAGCACTGGAAATCCTTCACCTCAACAATCAGATTGAACTCCATCCTTGGATCCATAAGGTCATCCAGGTCTGTCAACATTTCATGTCTAGCAGACTTTCTGCCAGCCCCAAACAGGAGACTTGTCAGACTATCACATTTATGTCAGGATTTTTCAAGGAAAATTCTCTGAAGCAACTATTTTTTAAATATGTAAGGGAACAGATGCAAGAGAGATGAAACCACAGCAGTAGAAGAAAATGCTGACAAGTCATCTAAAGATATGGGGTGGGTGACAGAACTGCTGCCTCTACAAGAAGGCAGAATACTAAATTCAACTTCAAAAAAAAATAAATAAAAATACATGAACTGTAGCAAAAGCAAAAATTGCTTCTCAACTCAGACCAAAAAAGTAGCTCATAGAATAAGGTCGGAAACTCCATCTCATTTCTGGCAGACAGCTAAGCATCTGTTTCTTTTAGTTCTAAGTATTAAGACTGAAGAAATATTTAAATTATGGCTGCAGCTCTCCAGAAAATGAAACTTTGGTATCTAATGCTATTGACTCTGTACTATCAGAAGTTCTCAAGAGAAAATATTCCACATTATTCAACTCAACACAGATCAGTGAAGAATTGCTTCCAGTGAAACTGTTTTGAGTATCTGTTGCAGCCCAAAAAGCCAACTGTATCCTAGGCTGCATGAAAAGCAGTGTAGGCAACCAGTAGAGTGAGGTGATTTTGCCCCTCTCTGCTCTGGTGAGACCCCACCTGGAGTACTGCATCCAGGTCTGGGATCCCAAACACAAAGAAGACATTGACCTGTTGGAAAGAGTCCAGAGGAGGCTACTGAGTTGATCACAGGGCTCGAACACCTCTTCTGTCAAGACAGGCTGATAGTTGTGGTTGTTCAGCCTGAAGAAGAAAGGGCTCCAGGGCGACCTTACAGCAGCCTTCCAGTACCTAAAGGGAGCTACAAGAAGGCTGAAGGAGAGTAGGTTTACAGTAGATATTAGGAAAAAATTATTTACTGTGAGGGTGGTGAGGCACAGATGAGATTGCCCAGAGAAGTTGTGGATATCCCTTCCCTGGAAGTGCTCAAGGCCAGGAGGGATGAGACTGAGAAATTTGGTCTAGCACAAGGTGTCTCAACCCAAACCATTCTATGAATCTATGATCTAATTTTCCCTCAGTTTTACTCCCCCTTGAATCACAATACTTAACCTTTACTCTCAGCATTTACGTCCAGAGAGATGCAATTAGTATCAAGCTGACCCAGAAGGACGGATTAGGTTCGGAAACCCTAATTCTATAGAGCCTGGTTTTGGAAAAGCCCCACATCTCTTCCATTTTGGTAAGTACATCTACAAAATGAGAATATTACAGCTTTGTTATAGATGCCATATGGAAAGACAATGAATGCTGGCACAGATCTTCATGAGTCAAATATTACAAACGTTACCAGCTTAAATTTAACTCTACCTGTTTTAAGTATTTTCCTAACTCTGAAACAAATAAGGCACAGCGAGAGATTATAGTCACTTTTGCCTCAAGCCTACTATATCCTCTAGTTATTTTTCAAACATACTTAGATTCCAACCTGAACAGTTCTATTACACATGAATTAAAAATGATCCTAGAAGTACATATGTATTTGACAAGCTGTAAAAATGAGAGTTTAACTATGCTAATATTTTTTCTTATTATTTGACCTTCAGCTTCCCAAAAATTGGCATGATTATTACTTCTTGTCTACTTATCTGTTTCAAATTATTTTTTATGCTTCGGAAAAAGGAACATTTCTATTTAGTAAGACATATTAAATACTTAGCCACAAGATTCTTCAAATAAAATTAATATTTTAGCACTTTCCTCTTCACAAATAATTCCATACATTAGATAAAATCTGAGGGAAGATCAATTAAAGTTCCCTAAATAAAAATGCCACTGCTGTTTGTTTAGTCTGACCACTTTCTTCCACATGATAGCATGGAGTCCAATTTCCACTCATTTTTTTCAAAGGTACTGCAGTAACATGAGGCACAGGATGAGGATATACAAGATGTGACACTTTTTTGACACTCAACAGAGTATTAGTTAAATAAAAAATCCTACTGGCTGTACAATCAATTTAAAACATCAAGTTTACCTGTTAAGCACAAATGCTTCCCCTGATATTCTTAGAATGCTGAATGTATTTTTTCATTTGAGAGGTAAAGCTTTTATCTTGGTTTTCTCCCTTCCTCAACTGCAGTAAGACATGGGGCATATTATATACCCATAAGCTTTTCAAGGCATCCTAAATTAAAGCACGAGAAGTCAAATTATTTTGAAAACAATTATTCATATCTATTAACTAAAACACTCTCTTTGTAGTTAACTTTGTTTAGATTTTTTTGGGGTTACCCTATTTTTTACAGGATATACTTGCTGGAACAAGCAGCTGGTCATATACTTGGTCATGCCTCAGCAGTTTTCCAGCCCCCAGCACCTGCTTAAGGGAATTAAAAGTTTAATGTAGTCCACTTGGTTACACTTGAAAAGGCAGATGTAAATACTCCTCAAAGTAGACTTAGGAGACCCAAGTACCTGGTCTTCTCAATACTAGTTAGGACCTCAAGTGTAATCTCTTAGTTTTTAGAAACACTACTGTATACAGGAAATCGAAGTTGGTTCCCATGAGACTGAATGAGAATCTTGTCATGACTGAACTCAGGTCAAATCTTCTGGAGTGTTACCACTGACAATACTTTCCACTGCAATTAAACAATAACAAAAAAAGAACAAACAACACTGAAAACAGTCAGAAGTGTCATATGTTAAATCAGTAAGACACAAGGTGCTGAATTCTGAAAGCTGAACTGTGTTTTCTGTCTAGTTTTTTGCCCTCTCTCTTTACATGCTGAAATGAGGCTGCAGACCTGTTTTCAGTTTCTTGCCTTCATTGGGAAGCTCTCCAATGAAAACTGCTAAGCCATCAAGTAATTCTGTGTAGACTCTTACCATTTTTGCCTTATCTTTTAATTACATAACAGAGAAGATCACAATTTCCATCTGACATTATTTCGGTTCTTAAAGTTTAAGAGAAGAGGATGCAATCCATTTGGCTAATGCCAGACCAACGAGTCTTAAGTACATGCAATACGTACATACAACTTTTCCAAGTGTACATCATGCCAGTCGACATATGTAAAGAAATATTACCTTGTCCTTTGACTGTCCTTGTCGAGCAATTGCATCGTATTTTATTTTTCCCTCTGCATCCACCTGAACAGCCAAAGCATTGGACATTTTCTTCTTTCGGCCCATATCCAATGGATATTGAGCCACATGAATTTCTGGGAAAGCACCTCCATCTCCAAAATCCTACAGAAAAGAAAAAAGTAATGAACATCTGAAAAACAACAACAACACAATGAAAGAGCAGATAGATTTCAACAAAAAGAAATACGGCAAGAATGCTCTAATAACTATTATTTTCACTGGTATGAGAGCAATGAATGAGAGAACCTTCACTTATTAAAAGACACTGAAACACACAAACATCTTGCAGTTATTATTCCCTGAAGAAAGCAGGAACAGTTATCACTGACTAGAATGTGCGTGCAACATTATGCTACCCACAATACAAAATTAAGTACTTAATTCACATGTGAGTTATTAATTTAAAAATTTACCTTCTGCGATAAAGCAACTGTGGATACTAAAATGACAAGAGCAACAATTTTTATGACGATTTCTACTGGTTATTTGTTGCTTTTCACACCACAACAAAGTGAACACGTTCAAAAGGTATTGTACTCCTTTCAAAGCCTGTAGCTTTACTATGGTAAAAATGTCAAACGTTTCCTTATTGTGACGTGTAAATACCCTGAAAACTGGGCCAGCACCCAACAGCTCAACATTCTTATACTTTCTCTCTCCTACAATGTGTTACTTTAAAAGCATTTAGAAAACAGAAAACCAAAAGACCTTTTAAGATAGACCATCCTAACTCAGTAACACCGAGGATGCACACAGTATTCATACTATTCATAGACCAACTTCAGGCTACAGATTCAAGTGTCATTCTTTGAAAGAAGAATTTGCTTAAAGCAGCATGAGCACCTTCGCCTTCCTCTGTTGCAATGGCACTGCTTATGTGAAGTCTGGCAACAAAACTCATCAAAGAAGAAGGTGTGTCTTGGCAGATCGATCTCCCTACATGCTCACCATGCGACCAAGGAGTTACCACCACTGGCACAAACAGCAGACTAAGGCTGGAAATGACTGAGCAGAACACTTATTTCCAAACAGGGACAACATGCTTATGGCATTTATAAATGCTCCTTGAAACATAGCTTCAGTTATTTAAAGTTTCCCATGGGATATCCCACATTCAACAATTAGTCGTTAAAGTACTGGCCAGGACAAATGTCAGTCATTCCTTTTTTTTTTTTTTGGCATAATTCTTGATGTATTAGGAGCAGGTTTTGTTTTTTCCATCAATGGCATTCCAGGATCACTGGACAAAGGTTATGCTTTAGAAGTATTTACTGCTCTTGAATTTGCATTTGTTTATGAAGCAGAAAAGAGCTCTTAAAACAGTCCTTCGGAGATGTGTGTCATCATACACTCAAGTAAATGCTGAACTCACACAGTTTTTTTTCAGAAAACCACTGGAACTACTATTTAAAAATACATGGATTACCATGGAACAGTGTTGGATCCATTTTTACAAAATGGGACTCAAATATAACCGAGGATAAGGCTGCTACAAGCTCATGAAATTATGGTATTTGGGAAAAACATAGGATCATACATGAAATACTGTAATAAAACCTCAACAGCGTGTCTGGTCTTAAGAGCACTGGCTTGTAACTCGTTAGAGCAGGTCTCAGATGTGACGAGAATCATTTCAAAGAGTACAAGGGTTTTCTTGCTCACAGTGAGAGACTGTACTAAACCAGCTTTGTAATCAGACCTACATGTCTCTATTTTCTCTTCCACCTTTTAACAGTTCCAGTTGAAGTTACATTGAATTGGCAAGGATTACAGCTAATGACACACAACATGGTCCAGAATATTTTTATCAATTAGATACTCAACACATATGACTAATTTTCAAGTTTCCTTCCAACTGCAACAGTTTTGTCCCCCAGCAGCAGCTCTGTTTTTGGACAGAACAGATATGAATGTGATATATACATGTGCACTTATTCCAGCTATGACGTGGAACGTGTATTTAGCAAACAATGACAGAGGAACAATATGGATGTCCTTCTCAGAGGACCCTTGCCTTCACAGACTGAAAACCAAACGGACCATAGACCTATTTCTTTATTACAAAACAACAATCTCTTTAGGGAAGAATCCTTAGAACATCCTGTTTATCATTATATGTTTTAAGCAACCTGGTGAATTAGAACCACTCCCAACCCAAGAATATATCAAGCAGCCTGGATGAAAATGCTGCACATGGTAATGCTTTGCACAATTCTGCACTCAGAGTTTATTTCTACTGCAGAAAATCTACTTTTTTCCCCACTTGCAGACACACTTCTGCAGTATGAATTTAAGTATTTACCTCTAGCACCCGTGGTATCCATCCTTTCCGGTAACCGTATGGGGGAGGTTCCCTTCGTGATGAGACCAGGGCAGTCTGCCTGGACCTTTGAGCTCTTGCTCTTTCTTCTAATTCTAGCTGGTCTTGGGACAGCTGGGTTGGAGCTGGCAAAAAACTGCTCATCCATAGACAGACACCAAAAGAGAAAGAGAGAGAAAGTGAATTCTGATAACTTCACTCAGTGACACTCAACTGTGTGAACCCATTTCTTTCAAAGTTACTAATTTCTCTATAATCACTCTCTCAGACTAAAAAACAATTTACAGAACTTGAGCATTACACTCATAAATCTGAGAGCAGTAACTTCTGAGATTATTGGGGCAAAACCAAGGTATGCTTTCTCAGCCTTCTGGAAATTAGCAATAAAAACTAGTACTAAATTCATCCACATTCAGTGTTTGAACAGGAGTGTCACAATGCCTGTTCTCCAGCAGGAATGTCACATACTCTTGTGTGTTCCTTCCACCCCTATGGAGAAGAAAAAAAAAAAAGCAACACCAGGCCCAACGACTCGCCCTTCCTTTTTCTCAGAGCAAACACCCTCAAAGAGATCTGTCAACAACCTTCCTCTCAACGCCTGACATCTCCTGCCAAACACAGTAAGTCGGACTCCAATTCCTTGACTTCCCGTTTTTCAGCTCGTCTAGTCTGCAGAGCCCTTTAGCGCATTTGCTAAAGAAGTGCCCAGAGAAACTCGGTATTCCAGGGCAGCCACGGGAGCCGCACTCCCGAGCCCCGCGAAGGACACAGCGACTCGTAACAAAGACCGCTCGCCCTCTGCGACGGTGAGGGAACCTCGACCAAACCGCATGGAGCCGACCGAGGCGGAGGAGCTCCTTGTGCCCGCAGGGAACAGGCAAAGGAGGCAGAGCCCCAAACCAGCGGCAGTGCTAAACGCCAGCTCCCGCCAGGGCAGGGCAGGGCGGGGCAGGGCAGGGCTCACCCAGGCCCGACGGGGGTCGGGCCGGCCNTGAGCGCCATCTTCGGCCTCCGCGTCCGCTCCGCGCCCGGGCTGGAGGGCGGGGGCTGCGCATGCGCCGAGCCCCCGGGTGACCCTGGGAGCTGTAGTCCTGGTGGCGGCTCTCCTGGCGGGGCGGTGCAGGCGGGCGGGCCGCGGGGCATCCTGGGAGCTGTAGTTCCACAACATCCCAGCTTATTCCCGCCGGCGATCCCGTTCGGCGAGCCCGGGCCGCTCACACCGTCTCCAGCAAGTTCAATAACTTCACGGTCATCCAGGTGAAAAGCAGAAAATATAGAGTAAATGGATTGGAGTAAAAATTATTGTTTGAATATCTGCTACTGAGAAGTCGTTGAACTGGGATATGGAAGAGAAGGGAGGAAGAAAGACTGAAAGTGGCATAAAATACATTGATTTAAGGCAAAAACTTCTGTATTAAATACCAGGAGTTGTACTGCCTATGTTAAATGGGCATCTATATGTTCCATAGAAGTTTTTCTTTAAATCAAATCAAGAAACGCACTCTTTAGAGTATAATTAAAATTTGAAATATGGAAGAATACTTCATGAGGAGTTGTAATAGATGGAAACTAAGTGGAACTTTACATGGGCAAGTTGCTATTGTGTTGAAAGGGCAGTATATGCCACCACACATAACCAAAGACATTCTGTTATTAATTAGTAAAGGCTATCAGTTCATCACAGCTAGTGAACCTCAAGGAAAAGAGTCTCACTGGGCCAGGCACACTTCATCTAGAAGAGAAGCAGAGAAGAAAAGTGTAGAATCATTAAAGAAACAAACACCGTGTATTAGAAATTAGAAAATCATAATGTAGGAGGCAAGAAGACAATAAGGCAGAGTAAATGCCTGTCTTGCAGTCTTCTAGTCAGTTTGTCTGTCTTATCTAATCTGCGGGCCAGACTAGTTCTGCAGGCTAAATCAATCTGTTACAATTTCTAGTACAGGGGAGATTTGGAGGAAGGTAGATGCAGTCCTGTTGCAGGCTCTCTATACCCAAACTCCTCATCTCCAGTGGGAATCAGACTTTGGCTTAGCATTGTGGTGACAGCAGCTCTGTCATTGCCTCTCCAAACGACAGATACTTCCCCTTCTCTCTGAGACAGCTGGCCTCTTATGCGCGCTTTAGACAAACCTAAAGATACAAGAGTTTGACGCATACCATTTATCAATAATTTTGCTGAGCAAAACTCATCTGTCATCTCTTCTGCCCATTTCTGTCAGTCATTTAGTAACAGGACTGCTGTTGTCACAACTGGCAATATTGCCTCCTGATTCGGGAGCTTCCACTCCCTATCAGAAGTGGCCAGGGCTTCTGTCTCTGTGGAAAAATTGCAATTTTTTTTCCTCCTACTTTAATGTTTCTCCTTCTCCTTTGATGTGACGTATTTAATCCTGTATGTCAAATATGCAACTTTGTGAGCTATTTCACAACACAGTTTATATGACAGCCACAATACAAACTTACTGTTTAGAAGGTAAAATTGTAGGTGAACAATCTGCTTCAGCTCCTGCATTAAGATGCTCCTTTTGTTTCCTCAGTCTCACAGCTTGTTCTGAGAACTGTGCAGTCCCTTTTCCACAGCAGACAGTGAGCTCCAGGTGCTTGCTGCCTGGTTGTAAGTAACACTGGTTCTTTTGAATATTTTCTTCCCCTTGAACTTCTGTCTTATTGTGGTTTGATTTTGATGTCTGACCTGGCTAATTTTGAGTTTGTAAATAGGAGAGGCTCTTAGCCCAGGATAGAGTGGACCATATGGTACAAAGGGGTTGTACAAGCTTATTCAAAACCATATGGCTCGGTAAACATATCACAGTCTTTATTTTATGCAAGTGCTACAAATCCAGCTGTCCCTAATCTGCATTACCTATCATATATTACATCTAAATGCTTACATATATGGTTTAACTGGTCAAAAATGTTTACTGGGGAAAAAAATCTGAGAAGTTTTGAACCAAAAAACTGTGGGAAGTCTGAGGAGTTTGAATCTTTTTCAACATTTGCAAAATAATCTATTCAAGCTTTGGTGTAGAGCAACATTTCTTGGCCAGTTACAGGCTGAATTTGTTAACTTTTTTGAAAATGGGGAAATTCTTAAAGCCAGAATGTGTTTAATTCCTGATCTAATACTTTTCTGTCGTTGTGTTCACATAGAATAATGTTTTGGTTTGTTGTGGTTTGTTTGGGTTTTTTCCCCCATTTTCTTCTTGAAAATCAAATCAAGATGAGAAACCAAATTATTTTTTTATGTTAGGTGAGCTAGCAGACCAAATAAATAAATTACTCACATAATTGTCCTTGAACCTGACTCAGTATACCTCCCATTACTTCTGTCTTCTGCCTCTGATGATGTTTTGATTAAAGAATTAGCACTGTGCAACACTCAAAGTCATGCACCACCTGGGTCGAGAACCAGCTGGCATTTTAAAAAGCAAAGGAATTGTCAGTAATGGATCAATGCTGCATAAGGGTGTTTCTGAGGGAGTTACAGACGAAGAAACACGCAGACTTCTACTAGTCACCATTTTCATCAGCTTGTAGTCAATATGACTTCGCTATTAATAAAATTTGTATGTTTCAAAATGAATGGTAAAATGTTCAGTGATACCGGGAGGAGAGTCATGCATGGTGAGCTAGACTACTTGGTAAGTAGAATCCATTAAAACAAGATGTGTTTTAACACCACATTGTGCAAACTTCTATATCTGTAAGTAAGAAATTAGTGGTTAAGTACAGACTTTCCTGGGAACCACTGGCTGCACAGGATCCATGAGGGTTATGAGACAGAAGCAGCTTAGCATGAATTTCTTGTGCTATGAAGTTACAAAAAGCCTCATGCAGCCCATGGATATAGAAGTAGGGATATGGCAAACTCCAGAGGGACTTTGTTCTGGTGTTCAAGTTTCTAAAGCAATGGTGGAAAGTAGAAGAGGGTTAGAAGACTACAGAGCTAATATAAGGCTAGCATTAATTGGAAGTATGGGGGAAATACAGTAACTAAACTTACTCTGTGGTGAAGTTTAAGAGGTAAACGTTATATTGCCAGATGAGAATGAGGTGAACTCCATTTATCTGTCCTTTGACAATTACACTACAGGGAGAAATAATCTGACTGAGCAAATTAAAACATTTAGTATGTTTCACTCATTACGAAAGAAATGAAAGGTATGACCATCCTGTATGTGTACCTGCACAAGTTAGAAATACAAAATATGAAGGCATTCCTTAATCTCATAGGGAAAGACAAAACAAGAACCAGTGTCTGGAAGTAGAAATCAGGGAAATTCAAATAAAAAATTTAACAATTGAACAATGAGAGTGATTAACTTTTGAGAACTGTGAGAATGGCTTACTTTTTGATCCCTTATTATCTTCTAATCAAAGCTGAAATTTCCTGGAAAGAGGCAATTTCATTATTACCAGATTTGCTTTGGGCAAACCTGAGCAACCAGGGCCCATATAGGAATAGTCAGGTGAAAATTAATGTCCCACAATCACAGCATCAGACAAGAAAATTAATATCCTCTTCTGAATTGATATTTTTCTGTGCATCTTCATCTACCTCCTAGGTCAGAACTTTTTCTTAACCAGACCCAGTAATGCTTCAAAGACGCCAGCTCTGGCAGAGCTTTGATAAAAGAAACATTAGGCAAGGAATGTTTCTGAGAATATAAATAATGCTTTTCCCAAATAAAAATCTGTTCCTAAGGGAAAAAACTTATTAATTCCTTTTTGGTTTTATCATGGTTTTTTTGGGCAATATCTTTCTGTATGATAATCATACCAGGTTTCCACATGCATCTCTTCTCACAAAATGGTCATGCCAAAATGATCCTTGTTATGGTGGGTAAAGAGTAAAGGCTCTGTGGAGATCTTTCTTAATCCTTGGCATGGCTGGGAGAAGAGACATTTTTAGATGTGAATACTACAGCTGGTTTTATGAACACATTTCAGATGCATTCCACATCTTTTGGGGTAGATTTTGGCTGTTAAATCCTTTTCAATTTTTTTATCTACTTCAGCACTTTTGACATTAGCAAACGGGGAAGTAAATGGTTCATGAAATACCTTGTAACAAATGAAGATGATGATACAAAGTAATGGAATAAGCTACTGTTAATATCAGATGTCTATATGCCTAGCAGTTGTTGCACACTGTGGGATAAAAATGATCAAAATGAATGACACTCCTTAACCCAAGGCATAAATTGTGCCACAGGTAGGATGCTAAACAGTGAAAAAGATGAGATTTGCCTAGATGGAAAGGTTCAGCCACATCAGCAATCCCTGCACTTCTCATTCCCTTAGAGGTTACAGGAAGCACTCAGAAAGAATAATTATAATTGGGGAAAGGCGGGGGAGAGGCGGGCGAAGATTAGAAGGTCTATTAGTGCTTTCATAAAAAAAACTAAATTCTTCAAGCCGCGTCTGTGTTCTCTGGAATGACTGAACTGGAGGCTGGGATAATTTCTGTTGTTTGTTGTATTTGTAGAAAACAAAACTTTCTCAGAGAGGCAAAAATGTTCTCATGTACTTCTGTAAAACCCCACAGGCTCTGGGGTGTCTTGCAAACATCTTGGAAGCATTCCATTCCCAGATGATAAACATCTTTTCACACAGGATATGTTGGCCCACTGACACTTCCCAACGAACTGCAAGAAGTGGAATATCCTTTAGGCACCAGAAGCTTTAGCAAACAAAGTAAGGGAAATGCTGTTGCCCACAGAAGTGATGAGAGAGAGGTATGGAGGTGGCACATAATTGTCTAAACTGATGAGCGCAACAATGTTGAGCAATGGCCTTGAGGGGAAAAAAATACTAGTAGAAGTGGATTTTGTTTCTCACCTAAAACCCAGCTCTCCAAGTAGCATAGCACTTTTCTGTTGTCACATTCAGACTTTGGTCATTACAGACTCACAGGGACTGAATGACCTTGGGCAATGGGTATGTTTTTGTCGAGAGATGTCTTATCCAAATCTTGGCTCTGTGCATTATGATTGGTAAGAAGGTGCTATTCTAAAATTTTATGGTTCCCAGAGTCAGCTCTGAGCTTTCTGTTGCTGATATAAAGGTAAAACCTGCCAATCTCCTTTTAAGTTGGACTGAGAAGGGGGGCGGGTTTGGCGTAGCTGCAGACCTGTGAGAGTATGTCAGTGTATCTTCTGGAATTAGTTTCAGGTAGGTTGCTGTATTTCCTGTCTCCTGTGTTGGTTTGCACATAACTCTTATCCAGAGGTATTTGTAATATCTCTTCTGGTGATCTGCATTAATAAGAAAAGAATCAGAAAACATTTGAGGAGTATAGATCTCTGGCAGCAGAGATCCTACCAGCCAGATTTCAACTTGTATGAATATGCATTGCTACAGAAACTTTTAGAGTTGAATTTGTTTACATTTGCAGAAGACAGATCTGCCTCAATATTTGTGTGCTGACCATCCACAGAATGGAGGGGCAGATCAAAACAGCGAGAAAAGAACGGCTGGGTCAAGCTGTTCTTCCCACTGCACTGGTAGTAATTTCTCACTATATCGTATCTCTTTGTGAGATAGTTCTTGGGGTCCATAAAATGACATTATCATCTGCTTTCTGGGACTGTTTTGATCTCTTTTCTCCATGCCTCCTCCATGTACACAAGGAATGTTTGGTATAAGCGAGCCTTTCCGGGTGTCTTGCCATGTTTTTCATTGGAATTAATCTAAAAAAGAAGTTGATTCTCCATAGGGAGGGCTGATGCTGACCTTCTATCCTCACTTCAGGCTATCTGGCTGCTCTTCCCCTTCCCGTGCTTGGGGCATGGAGGCCGAATTTTTGGGTTTGTATCTGCATTTCATGAGATTCACACCTGGGATGCAAATGTCTTCAACACGAATGAAAAGGAAACGCTTTTCACTGTTTGTCTTTTACAGCAATTTGGGGTAATCTGAGATTTAATTTATTCAGCAGTTGAAAAGGAAAGGGAATCAAGCCAGCATCTTTCTTTCAAGCCAAGGTTTTTCTTGTATACCCTCGTGTAGGCTCACACAAAAGAGCTCTGATCACTCTAACTAGGTGCTTGTTCTAATTATAGAAAGATTTAGCGTTGGTTACATAATTGCCCGCTGCACATCAGCACACAGCATTGTTATACTATAGAAGCTTCTTTTTTATTTCCCTCTCCGCAGCAGACCCAGTGTCAGCCTGTTTAACTGAGAGTTTCAAGGAACGAAATTAATCTGAAGCAACCTCCCGTAGCTTTTCCCGGGGAGGCCAGCAAAAATCAGATGCTGACTTGCTCCCTTTGCTGGGAGCATTGCCAACATGTGGGATCTAGAGGTTAAAGCATGGGATTGATAGCCTGGGCAGCAGTCTTTTAAGCATCCTGAGCAGAAGCAGCGGGCTGTGGTCAGGAATCAGTGGTTGTTTGGTGGTCACAGTCTCTATTTTGGCTTTTCATATGCAGTAGCACAGTAACTTCAAATGGATATCCCACTGTTATGCCCAGTATCAGTCTGAGCTGTAGAGGTCATGAATGTGCAAACACAAAAATCCATAGCAAAACTTCCATAGGCTTTACTAGACACAGGATCTTTCCCTCATACTTTTAAGACTTTTTAATTATGTGATTCAGATTGGTTACCTCAGTTTCAGTCAGCACTTCTTCCTCTCTCGTTTTCTCAATACTACATCAGGTGAACATCTCCCTGAGTTATTTTCTTCCTCTTTTCCCTCTAAACTGTGGAGTTTCTTTGCAACAAATAGTCTTTCCTACACAAATTTGTAATGGTCCAAGACCAAGCTGTGATGCTTCACTGTCCTAGAAGGGAAGGAAACTTAAGGGATTGTAGCAGTTTTAGCCATCATATGGCTGATGCAGCAACTGGCCATGTGGGCCCTATATCCTCAGCCTGCTGTCAGGGTAATCAGCCTTAACTCTGCCCTTCATCATTTGTAGCTGCACTGTTTCTTAGAGACAGTATTTAGTAGGAAGTCCACACTGTGCAGGCACTTATGTTAAGGTCTGCCACAGAGTACAAGTACAAAACAAAAGTGAAGTGAAGCCAGATGGAAACAAAAGGGGTACTGTGGCAGGTTGACCCTCCCTGGATGCCAGGTGCCCATCAAAGCTGCTCTGTCACTGCCCTCCTCAGCTGGACAGGGAGAGAAAGTAATGAAAGTCTCATGGGTTGAGCTAAAGACAGGGAGAGAGATCACTCACTAACTACCATCACAGGTAAAACAGACTTGAATCAGGAAATTAATTGAATCTATTTTGAATTTATTACCAATCAGATCAGAGTAGGATAATGACAAATAAACCCAAAATTTAAAAAAACAGCTTCCCTGACCCTTTCTTCTTCCCAGGCTCAACTTTACTCCTAATTTTCTCTATTTCCTCTCCCACAAAAGTGCAGGGTACCAGAAAATGGGGGTTGCAGTCAGTTCATCCCATGTTGTCTCCACTGCTCACTGCTCACATTCTTTCCCTGTTCCATTGTGGGGTCCCTCCAATGGAGACAGTTCTCCACAAACTCCTCCAGTGTGAATTGTTCCCATGGATTACAGCTCTTCATGAACCGCTCCAGCATGGGCCCCCCACAGGGTCACAGGTCCTGCCAGCAAACCTGCTCCAGCAAGGGCTCCTCTCTCTCTGGGTCCACAGGTCCTGCCAGGACTTGCTTCAGTGTGGGCTACTCATGAGGTCACAGCTCCCTTTGGGCATCCACTTGCTCTGCTGTGGGGTCCTCCACAGGCTGCAAGAGGATCTCTGCTCCACCACAGACCTCCATGAGCCGCAGAGTAACAGCCTGCCTCACTATGGTCTTCATCCTCATGGGCTGCCATGGAATCTCATCTCCAGTGCCTGGAATACCTCCTCCACCTTTTCTTCACTGACCATGGTGTCTGCAGAGCTGTTCCCCTCACCTATTTTCACTCTTCTCTGAGCAAAATTGCCTCTGTACAATAACATTTTTTTCTTCATAAATGTTATCACAGAGGTGTTACTACCATTGCTGATGGACTGAGTCTTGGCCAGTGCCAGATCCATCTTGTAGCCAGCTGGCATTGGTTCTAGACATGGGGGAAGCTTCTGGCAGCTTCTCACAGAAACTGACCCTGTAGTCCTTCCCCCCACAAAAACCTTGCCACACAAATCCACTACAGGTACCCAGCAAATATTCCCAATATTATGTTGATCTTTCAGTAAATTATTTAATATACCATTGTCTCACAGCCAGGGAGAGGGTAGATCTTTACCGCCGGTTATCTTTACAACACTTTCCACAGAGGTTTGGATGAAAAACTTATTCATCCTGGAAGAGAGACTTGTCATCAGGACCTTTTCCTGAATACAATACTTTTAGAAGCTGAGACCTTTTGCTTCAAGCATTTCTAGATCCCTTTGCCCCCTTGTTTCTATCCTTTTGGGTGCAACTGCATTCCTGCACATATGAATGGAAAGGCAGTTCAGTGATTGTTTCCTCAATTTGTTTGTTTCCAGAATCCTGATGGAAATAATAACTCTCAAAGAATTATTAAGAACCTTTTGGTGTCATTCTGATTTTGGCCACTGGCATTCCTCTAAAGTATTAAGGATTTATTTCGGTAGCTATGTCCTTAACTCTGTCCCAAATGCTTCCATCACAGGTTCCCAGGTGTTACTGAATTGCGGGTTCTCTTTATCAGAAAGATATTGACTGGAAACAACACTGAGTTTCCTTCTCTTCAAAATGGGAGAAAAATTCAATCAGAAATGCTGAGTTTCAAGTGGGCGACTATCAAGCTAGGTATTTTCTCCAGAGAATATGAATCTTTTACATTATTTATGATGATTCAGCAACATTTTTCCATTCTCTGCTTTGTTCTTTCTTTTATTGTAATCTTTACTGCAAGAGAAGATTTTGATGGAGAGATTGGTTTTGCGTTGAACCTTGAATATGATAAAATTTATTACCATTTTCATTTCTTACAGTAAGGAGCTAAAGATTAGCTGCAGAAAACGCTTTTTCCCATTCTGCAATTATTTTCCTACTGCCAACAGCTCTTATTCTTCATTGAACACAGTTATTTCACTCGATTGTTCTCTTTGTTGGAGAACAGCAGTTTCTGAGACATCTGTGGTACACAACTCTTTGGCTTTTGGAATATCCTTAAACACAAGCTGATATTAGACAGCCATGTGTGTGCATTTCACCAAATGAACAAAGCTAAGCATAACTGCATGGGTTATGCTATTGATTTACACTGCTTGAGGAGCTGACCACACGATGGACCACATTTGGCTCATGTTCAGCAGGAGCAGAACAAATGTTGCAAATCTTGTCACCAGAACCCCCCTGGTGAGAGCACTCGAGCACTCCATCAGCGCCAGCAGCAGACACGGTGTTGCAGCCTATGTGCTGTATAGTTGCGTAGGTGGCTGTGCTTACACCCAGCCTTGATGTGGTGCAATACTCCGGCTCACAAAATAAAATATTCATAGTGCCCTGGCCTAACCCAAAGCCTTCGTCAAAGAGTTCTGATTTCTAGTCGATAAAAACATCAGTGCCCCTCCAGCACCTCTCATAGATGTGGAACAGGAGGGCTCCGAGTGTGGTGTTTCTACCTTCTCTCATGATTTCTGATATATGTATGTATATACGTATATATACATGCAAACTTTCTCCCTGCTGCAGAGCTTTCGGTGAGAAAACATGGAAAACTTATTGAAAGTCTCAGACTTTTTAAGAGCACAGAAGGTGGGTTTTCTGGGCAGTCGTGCCGGGTTGGCAGCCCCACTGACGGACGGCATTGCGCTCCCGACCTGGAGGAGGCGCCATTCCTCCCCCCGGTCAGTGGGCGGCGCGCTCCCCCGGCAGGGGCGGGGCACCAACCGCTGCCGGCGGCGGCCGGACTCCCCCCGCCGCCGCGCCGTGGGCTCGCCCAGGGGCCGCCCCTCGCAGTCCCGCCCCGTCCTCGCTTCTCCGCGCGCCCGCGGCCGGAGACTACATTTCCCGGCGTGCCNGGCTGCCGCCGGGCTCGGCGGAGCCGGGATCGGTTTTGCCGGTGGGAGCGGCGCGGGGCGCGGGCGCTGCTCGGGGAGGCCCGGCCCGGCCCGGCCCGGGACGCCTGAAGGAGAACCGAGGACAGCCGGCGCCTGCCCCCCGTGTCCTTCACGGGCGGACCCGGGGCGCGGGCTGGGGCCGGGCCGGCCTGTCCGGGGCTCTGGGCGGCGCTGTGGGCGGGACCCGCCGCTGCCGCGGGAGAGCGCCCGGGCCTGGGCAGGGGCCGTGGGGTCAGCTTCGGGGCGCCGGCGGCTGCCCCTGGTGGGAACAGGAGAAGCCCGGCTGTAAGGCAGGGGAACCTCACGCGTGTGAAGTTGGGTGAAAGTCAAACGTGCCGCCTCACCTAGGTGAAAGAAAAGCTGGAGGTGATCCGTCAACGCAGGGCTCAATAACGGGAGTCAGTGACATCCCGAGGCGTGTTTCACGGCTGACGGGGTCCTTAAGATCCCCCTAAGGGTGGCATAATGGCTCATTTACATGGAAAAGACTTCCCGACACCTTATGCAAAACTTTTTTATTTCTGACAATTCCATTTCTGTATCTTACATTGCAGGGGTTTTAATTATTCCTTTTTTATTGGTAAAACACATTAAGCATGAAAGCAGGAACTTTCTTGCTGAAGAATTCAGCTGCTCTGCCTGTTTATTTGCCTCCTAAGGTTCCCATCTTCTGTTTGTGACGTACAGCTGGCGGGTATGGCAATAGATATGATGTCACAAACTGCAAATTATAGCTTCAGGTAGAGATAAGATGTAAGAACAGATGGACTTGCATCTTGCTTTCAATAAAATGTTCTTTTAGTGATCAAGAAAGTGAAGGAAAAAATAATGAAAAAGAGAGGCCTATTTTGTGTGTTAAAAAAATGTCATCCCACCTTTCACTTTTCAGTAAATGTTACAGAAAAGTACAATGAGCAAAAATGATTTAATTAAAACACATTGCAGAAAAGACTTTTGAAGGTGACAGAGGATACAAGAGATATCTGTACAAAAGAGATTGGTCCTCCAGGAAAAAGTCCCAAAATTTCTAGAATTCCAGTGAGGCAGCGGGAGGAGGGCAGCTTTGTTTTGGGAAGTTCATGTTCATTTGGCTGCAGTCAAGGGTCCAGGTTTATTTTTCTTGAGTTTGATTGTAGATTCAAAGGAGTCCTGGTCAGTCAGCTACCCATTCTGACAGGAGAAAGCTGGAGTGCTGCAGGCAGCTCTGACAAGCATTGGCAGAATATGTCTCAGCTTTTCTGCATCACCATCACCTAGGGCTTGTGAGGAAATAAAAAGAAATAATAAAGTTTAGCTAAGGTTTGTGTACAGAAGTTGAGCTTGTGAGCTGGTTTTGAATGACTTGACCTGTGTCACCACGTGTGTTTTTGGTTACAAGGCTTCCAAGAGAAAAGGCAGAAGCCAGACTGACCCTGCTAAAGCTTCACAATGAGAAGTAGAAAAGTTTCTCACTCAAGTCTAGGAGTGGGAGGATTAGTGGACTCCATCTTGAAAGGGATAGGAGCCCCCACTCTCTCAAGAGTGCTCTTGGGAGCTTGTAGTGTAGGTGAACGTGCCTTTTGATTGTGCTAAAAGCAAAAAGAATGGTCAACCATATTTTCTGTCCAATACCAGCCATAGGGAAAAGAAAGAAAAATGTACCTAATTCATGTTTTTTTCAGGTCTGAATCCTGTAAGGTGACATAAAGAAATGTAAAATATATATTACATGGAGTTACATGTTTATGTACTGTAAACAATGAATGCAGTGATCCAAATGCTTCGTGTGGGTAGTGTGTTCATTCCTCATCCTTGTGTCCCAGAAAAAAAGTGTCTCACCTCACGCCTGTGCTGGGCCTGTGACAGAACCAGGAATAGGCTATTGATTCCTGCAGATGTCTGCTCTGCCAGTGCAATCCCTGCCTGGCACTTGAATGGGATGGTGATTTTGAGAAAACAAATCTCACTGGGTCACTGTGATCAGGTCCCCTATCCGCTGCATTGTGTGTAGCTGTCTGACTGCTGGAGTCGCACGCAACCTCCTGGAATTCATTGCCTCTTCCTAGACGACTTGTCAGCAGTGAGGAGCTTTTAGAACTAGTCTGGCAGAGTTTCTGACAAGTTTTGGGTGCCCTTCGTGTTGCAAGAGCTTTTTTTAAACCCCGTTTTTATGTATCTTCTGTTTTCCCCTTGCAGTCTGCCTATACTGTGGTATCTTCAAAAATCTGCGCTGAAGAAATGGCCTATTGCTAGGATCAGAATTAACTTTTGGTGATCTTATGCCCCTTTCTTTCTGTCCACCTGTTGTTTCTCCATGAAAAACTCTTGGGATCCTGAACAAGTGTTTTGTTGCTGATGTGCAAGGTCTAGTAGTGAGTTACTTCTGGATTTGTGGCCTGTAGACACTGTTGAGTTAGGAATAGCAATGAATACCTTATGTTCAGGCTGGGTAGTTGCTTTAGCTCTTGGCTAGAGGCAGTGCTAGCAATGTGTCATTAGGAAAGGAGCAATTAAAACTTGGATTGTCAGGTCCTTTGGGGCTGTAAGCATCAGATCACTAATTCCTTATTAGATGTTACAGTTGCTGTTTTGTATCTTGGCAGGGTTCAGCAGTCATGGCGCGAAGGGCTTTGAAACTTGCCTCATTGACAGCAGCTGCTTCTGGCATCTATGTGTATGGAAACAAGTTTGTGGATCCTAATGATTTTGGAGTTGTTCGTGTGGGCCGAGCCATTGCCACAGTAAGTTTTACCATAATAATATCCAGGAAGATTCCTAGATGGGTAAGGGAATTTAAGTTCACAAGAACTTGCGATTTCCTGCATTCCCTCTCTGCATTTCCAGTTGGCAGCTGGCTCTGGAAGTCAGAAGGTCCATAGGGAGCTAGCTCTTCAAGTTCTTGACACAGCAGGGAGAAAAGATGTGAAAGCACGTAAAGAATAGAGCTGTTGTTTGCACATTTTGAAAAGAAACAAAAGGAACTACTGGGCTGCAGAAAGCTGTCTCTGCATCCCTGGATGGGGTGGGACCTTCTGAGCAAGGGCTCACTTTGGACCCACATCTTCATCAGCAACCCTTCAAGGTCAGTCATCCAGGTAGGGTGTCCTGCAGCCTTTAACAGTAACTTGATTCAAACCATCTTCTCTGCATATGCCATTTTTGAACATTGTGTTTTAGGAATCCTGGTTGTTGTATTGATGAACTATGGTAGCCATTGCCCTATGACCCTTAGTATGAGGGATTTGGGGAGAGAAAGACTGGTGTTTTGAGGATCATTCTCAAAGCAAGAGTCAAGTGAGGATGGAAGATGACATACTTCTGAGGATGGAGTAGTTTCCAGATTTGTAAAATAAATGCTATTTCTGCCTAGCATCACTGATATTTCTCAGAAAACCTGAGAATGGAGACTGCCAGCCAAATAGGCTTCTGCCTTCTTGAAGATATTCACTGATGAATCCATGAGCAGCCAGGAACATGGAAAGCAGACTTTGAAGGGGGTATCAGTCTCCCTGTACCTCAGTTGCGTTATACATCTGTCACTTCAGGCCACAATCTCCATCATTTACAGACCCCCAGTGGTAAGCAGCTGTCTGTCTGCATTTTCTATGACTTTTAAGCACTTCATTAATGATTTTTACAGGGAGTCAGCTCCTGAGGGCAGGTGCAATAAGATACAAGCTCTGTGGGTTGGCTCAGGTGCCATGTGCATGCAGCATCATGAACTATTGTGAAAAATGAATGTTTATTTTGAAAGGGTGAAGGCAGAAATACAAACTGTAATCTTTCCTTCTTACCTAATAAATGCTAAGCTTCGTGCTCTGTCCCTAACCATAAGGCAACACTACCGGATGTCAGGGAGGAGCTCTTTCCCTTTTAAAGTATGAGAAATTGAGGCATGGAGAGGGAACACAGCTGTTCCAGTTTAAAAGTAAACTGGCAGGAGAAATGAATCCAACTCAAAAGACTTTAGAAGTCAGAACTACAATTTAATAAAAAAGATTACAATAGATACACTGATACAAAGGAAAATTGGTTTCAGCCCTCAAAACCCAGTTGTACAACCCAGCCCCCTGGGGCACAAACACTATGGTGCTCACCAGCCCCTGTGCTGAGCACCACGTGGTCCCC
>VWZG01001084.1:0-54174 GCA_013396735.1 Grallaria varia | reverse complement strand
GGTGTCAGGTGTGCCCTGGGCAGCTGTTGCAAACAATGCATCATTAACAGTTCATGATAAATGGCAGAGAGGGTATGGAATACACAGTTCCAGTTACATTCACACAGTGATAAACTGGTCCCAGCCCCTATAACTAGGACACAGCTTATTGTGGCTAGAGGAGAATCTGCTGTTCATGCTGTTCAGACTCTTCAGTCTGCCCTTGTGTTCTGCCTGCTTGACCAGTGTTTCTCAGTCTTTCTGAAGCCACTGTTTTTGTTGCAATCTTCTGTTTAAGACAAAAATTAGTGAGAAGTATGAAGTGATGAAGCTATGCAGTTGGTCTGTTTTGAGTGATGGTGAGAGATTACTTTCCTGATGAACAGAAAGTAGGAGAAAGGAGATTTTCTTTGCTTTAGATGCTGGCAAATCTACAGACATGCTTGACTTTCATGTCTTCTGCCTTCAGGGAAGTCACAAGTCATTGGCTGTATAGTGCTTCACTGGCCCTGCTTTTAAATGCATGAGGGTTTTGCACCCATAGCTGCAAGCAGTGACCCCAGAAATCAAGGTACCAGTACTCAGTCTTCTGCAGGTGATGGCAGCATGTGTTTAAGTCTCTGTGTCTGTGTGCTTTTCAAACAAGAATGTTCTGTCTCTTTTTGAATTCTGTGTTTCCTCTGGTATATATGACTGCATAAGCTTGGGTTGCTTCAGAGAGGTTCTTTAGTCCTTCTGCCTTCCCAGCTTGGGGTCTGCTCCTTGTTGGGCAGTCAGAGGTCAGCTCTCATCTGAGCACAGGCAGTCCAAACTACTGTCATTCCTTAGCCATGGGCCAGGTGAAGCCAGTAGAGCAGACATGTTTGCTACTAAGAAGCTCAGCTTTTGGCTTGCTGTTTTTGTAAATGAAAGGTAAGACTCTGTAGCAAGAAAGTGTTTTGGGGTATGGGATATTAGTGGCATCTACATGGACCTAAACTATCTGTCCTTCAGTCTAAACCTGCCCAGGCTTCTTACCTAGATGCTTGATTCAGTCATTGGAGCGTAGCCAGGCAAAAGCAGACTGTAATGAAGACACTGTAATGCTTAAGAGCTAGTAAGTTCAGCAGCAGACACAAAAATTTAAGACAAGTTATTGTATGGCTAACAAAACAAAAGAGAAGCCTGGACAAGAGAACACATGAGGATCAAGAAACCATATCCATAATTATGAGACTCTAGACAGCTTTTATCTGAGTTTGATTAGAAAGATTTCAGTATTGTATTTTAAGCATGCGGGTTCAGTAGTTCTTTGCAGACTCCATAAGAAACCTGGTGAAGCTCACTAGCAGAAAATGTCTTATTAAACCTCAGTTTAAGAACTGGCTCTTGGTTATGTATGGGTAGACAACTATTCGGAGGGAACATTGTGCCATGACTTGGTAAGATCTGAGGATAGGTTTAACAGCAGTGGAAGAGTGTATGGTATTGAGAATTCATTGATACAAAGGGGAAGCCCAAGTCTTTGGGACATTTGCCACTGGACAGGATACAAGATCAGTGAAAGTAATCTGGCATTTGTAAAGGGGCTGGTTGATTTTTTAGGTCTTTTTATATCTCCAAGCCTCAGTCTCGCACTGTAACATGAATGACAGCACTAGTCTTGGATGCGAGTGAAGTTAGTGGTGTGAGCAGCATCACACTGCAGAGCTTCTATATTCTGGTGTATTCTGGAATTAGAAACCTGGTAGAGCAGTTGTGTGTTTGCCATATTCCTTTGAGTGTATCCCAGTTGTTTTGGTTATGTGGAAGGAACATTCTGTGCAGTAACTGGAATACGTCTTAGACAGTCGCAGAGATTTGGCAATGTCAGAGTTGCGTATCAGGATCATCATAATATTAATTTAGTGTTTAAGATTACAATGTAATTAGCAACTGCTTAATTAATTCCCTCTTCCTCTGTAATACAGGCCTATCTGTTAGCCACTTCTTTTCAAGTTGGAGGTGATAATTACCCTCATGGACCAGAGATACAATAAGAACAAACTCAAGCCTTCATGAAAGGCTGAATTGAACCTCCCTCTACTTCAAAGTTTTCTTTGAGGTTGTGAAGATACTTTGAAAAAATTTTCTTCTGAATTTTCTTCTGGTCTTTGTGTAGCTGTGCAGCTCCTGAGTTCACCAGGGGCAAGAGAGCCTGAAAAGCCAGAGGAAAAAAATTGCTGTTCTCAGCTTACAATTTGGAAAGCAGGAAACATGAGAAACCTAAAATCCACAAGGAAGGAGTTTGCCTGTTTGTAACTGATTCCCAGCTTGGTTCCCTCTTGGGTGCATTTGTGAGTTTTTGAATGTATCCCTATTGTCAGTTTCACTGCCTTTGTCTCAAACCAGGTTTGATTCCCTTGCCTCCCTGGTTTTCATAATACCTCACCTGTACTTTTAGACTTCCTGGGCATGGTTGTGATGAAAGGTGGAGCTAGTATCCTGTGCCAGAATGGGATGCTACCCCTTCAGTAAGGAGATTTTAGGAAAACTGACTTTCGATGGAAGTTACGCAAATGTTCTTTTGTGGCAAGGATCTTGAAGTTTAAATGGTTCAGGTTAGTGGACAGGTTTCTCCAGGTATACATTCCCTTCTTCCCTTCCAAACATGACCTGTATGCTTCACTTCCATTCACTGACGTTCTGACCATGGAAAGAGAGGAACCTTAGTCATAGGTATTGTGAAATACCTTAGATCTGTTTTCAGAAATCGTTGATGTACTTAGGAATCTAATTCCATTGGCTGTGGCTGTGTCTAGCTAACAAGCTTTAGCTGGATCCCCATATTGTGGTTTTGTAATTGGGTGTCTGACCCTTTGGGCCTGTAGTCTTCTGTGCAGATGAATATCCCCAAAGTACTGCTGCTTGTGCTAATCTATGAGCTTGTCTTCAGTCATTCTGTTCCCTGCTGAGCCATCTACCCAGAGTGAGTTTGTTAGGCAGGTTGGAGGTATGAAGATGTAGTGTGGGATAACTGATGGGCCACAAACAGGGTCTGCATGGCCTCTGTTACTAGCAGCAGACCTTATTGTGGAAGCCCCAGATGGCGGACTGAGAATGGGAGTCCGCTGTGCAAGGTGCTGTATAGAGATTAGGAAAACGCTTTGAGTTTCTCAAATAGAAGAGAGTATAGGAGTGCTAAGTGTTGCTTATTTTTAATAGCTACATATCAGTGAGGCCTCTGCACTGCTTTTTATAAACATTAATTGAAATGGAAATATTTTAATTTAATTTATTAATGAGTCTGTTACCCCTGGCTTCACTGTGGAGCCTAACTAGACTTTGAAGTCTTATTGTTTTGATAACTGCAGAGCTTGCTGAACATTTCTGGTTTCATTTGCAGACGGCAGTTATCACATATGACTACCTCACCTCTCTTCGGAGTGTCCCATATGGAACAGAGGAGTATGAATTCCTCAAATCACAGGTAGGTAATAGCACTGAACTGTGTTCCCTGGAAACTGCAAGGCTGTACAGTTGTGTTGCCAAAGCCATTGCTGTAAAGCTGTCAGCTTAATAATTCAATATGCAATATTAGATAACAGCTTCACATTAGATAAGCTTCTTGCAGGACCTGTGCTGTCCAATGGAGGTCCCTTGTCAAAAGTAGCCATGTGAAACCAGTACTCACTTATGTCCAGGAGAGATTCAAGTACTTGGTGTGTAGGTAAGATGCATTTGGGCTCTGCCACTGGTTTGCTGCTGCCCAGACTGGTTGTGTGGAGGTCGGTGCTGAGAGTGGACTGGTAGTCCTGCTTATTGGTTGGTAAAGGCCGTAACATGAAGGCTGGGGGATTTAAGTGAAAGGAGTATCTTGAAAGCGAAATAATAGGGATGAATCAGACTTTCAGAACTCTGAGGAAATGAGAATTGTGCAAAGAAGTGTACATGTCCCATTGAAAAACACATTGTGTTTTGATATCAGTAATTAACATTAATAGAAAAAAACACTTCTAGTGAGAAGGAAGATAAGCACCCTTATTGCTCCTCTCAAGTCTTGTGCTGCACCTTTCATTCCAACCTACGGCCCTATAGTACCTTCAGCTGTGAATGACACCCAGTTTTAGCTGAGTGCGTATGGTGTATGTAGCCAGGGTTTCTTTGCTATTCCAGCTTAAGGCCTCCTTGGAGTGAGAAATATGGCTTGTTCCAAAATAGGCCAGTCTGTATAGTGTGTTTGAAGTAAGGTCTTTAACCTAATTTTTCTTCTTAATGCATGTAGGATTTAGGCCTGTGATTTGGTCATAATGCATGGAGTGGTGGTCTCCAGGGATTCTCAGTCTGGAGGGACTCTAAAGCTGGAAACAGTATTGGGTAAGGTAGAAATAAGAGACATTAGTCTACAGTGTGCTTTAGTATTCCTCTGGCAGAAAATCCACATAATCAGTTTTATCTTAGTGTATTTGAAAGTAGTTTGCAGAATGGCTCCTTGGGCTTGTTCTCATCCTTTCCTGTCTAAAAATCCTAAGCTGTTCTGCTGTAGCTCCCCATCCCAGATGAGTGCCACTGACGCCCTGGATGAAATGGAGATAGATGTGTTTGGGTCTGGAGCTTCACTGTCTATCTGCCCATGTCTCTGCCCTGTGCCTTTGAAATCTGGTTTGCAGAAGGGCTGCTGTAGCTTTCTTAAGTGACACCTAAGTTATGGAGTTATTGGTGCTGTGGATAGCTTAACATTTGGCAGAGTCTGCAGCAGCCGTTGCAAATTCCTGACCTTCTGCCATGTCTCCTCATAGCTTCATTAACCTCTGTCATGCAGGTTTTGATGGTTTGTCAATCCATGCCCCAAGCAGCCAGAAAGGGCCCTGTTTGCTGGCGCTACACAGAGTTGTGCCCTACCTGATTGGCAGCCAAGACTAGCTGAGTCAGCCCCTGCGTGTGGCAGAGCCAGCAGCAAGCACAGCATGCCAGCATGGCATGGGAGAAGTCTGTGGTATGGCCAGCACTAGCCTTTGGCTGCCTAGAGGAGCTAGAATTGGTAGACAGAAGGAAGCATAGCATCACAGGCATAGCATGAGTTAATAAAACTTGTTGGCCAGTGGGGGGCTGTCCTACTATTGGCAGGTGTTATGGAATGCCACCACAGAGCCTGGCAGTGACAGCACTTATGGGTTACTCCGGAACATCCCTGAAGAGCTTGTACTAGTGAAGCATCAGTTTGATATGGGAGTTCTTTTTGGGCCTGGTCAATTTTTTTTGCACACCAAACCCTTTATCTCAGTGCAGTTCTAAGTGAACGGAAACCAAGTCTTACCATCTTGCAGCTCTTTTAACTCTCTGTGGGAGCTGATTTTGTTGGTCTTTTGTTAGCTCAAGAATCAGTTGTAAGAAGTTGCCCTATTGGAGTTGGTACTAAAGATTAGTCACTGGGTAGGGCCAAGAGAATGTGAATGCCCCTCCCAAATAAATGTTGTGTGGTAAAGATACTTATCCAGATGTTGCTTCTGTTATCTTCTGACCTGGATAGCTCTGTGGTGCTCGCAGCCATTCATCATACTCTCTTTGCTTTCTGTCCTCCCAGTGAGGTTAATTTAACCTCCCCTTAATAAAGTGAGAGTTTGGAATTTTCTTTTAAGCTTGTGTATGAATTGGCTACTGATTTCCAGACTCAGTTCTAGTGCTGTGCCTAGTAGAGAGATTCTGTGAGACAGGAGGTGTGTATATGTGATTTGGTGACCCTGGGACTGCAGATAGTGCCAAAAGGTCTGGATGTGGCTGCTGTGCCTCTGCCTCCAGTGAGGGGGTGCAGCTGCAGAGATGTCTGAGACAAGCTTGCAGCTGGGCGTGGAAAAACACTATTTTTCCTGTGGATCTCCTCCTAGTACTCAACATAGTGGTGGGTGCTGCTCCAGTGCAAATAACGCTTAATTCGCTCTGCGTGGATTCCCAGTGAGCTATTAAATTGGAGTCTTTAAATTACCCAGGGCCTTGGATGAGAGATGGGAAGCTTCAGTAGCAACACCAGTCCCTGAACCTACTGGGGCCAAACAGGGACATAGTCATTAGGAAACAATTAAATGACAAGCAGCTTAAGAAGGAAATGGGTTCCCCATGGAGTTTAGCCAGGTTCCTGCTTAGCTCCAAGGAATTATCTTCAATCTTATTATATTTTTCTGTCCCTCATGGACCACATTTGATGCTAATACTCTCAGCCTTTCAGTTCTCAGCACTTTTTTATGGCCAGCAGATTGGGAATGTTTTACTATTTTCCATAAGGCAGGAAGCAGTAGACGGGAATTCGCCATGTGTCCTGAGGTTGGTTTGCCTCTCTCTGGTTCTCCTGTCAACCAGGAGATGAAAGAATCCACTTACATGATGGCACTCATAGCCCTTCCTCAACAGCAGCCAAGAGAAAAAAAAGTCTTCTCTTTTCCATTCCTATCTGTAGCAGGAACTAATCTGCTTAAGTGCTCAGGCTTTATGTCCTACCCAGTGGTTGCTTTGTCTCACTGCTGGTGACTGGGCCACATACGAAACTCAATCTTTCTCCTAAGTTAAAGATCCTTTCCTGGAATATATATCCTTTTCCTGCTATGATTATAATGCCAGTGTACTGTTGTAAAGGCCAGTGGTAGCCATGGTTGGCCCCAAGATATTGTAATGTCTGTAGGTCTAGTGTCAGGAGCATTAGGGGAGATATGAACTTTGTTCACTTCATGTCTGTTTCATTAAATGATTCTGGACATCTTTGCCACATGTAAGCTTGGGCATTTATTCTCATTTCTGCCCCTGCTTCCCCTGGGTCAGAGGAGGAAGGAGGGCTGCTTGCTCAGTGCATTTCTCTGACATTCTTCTGCATCCTTAAGTGTTGGCCTGTTTGAGTGTCTGCCCAGTCTCTAGTCAGCCTACCTTGTGACATTTCCAGCGTGCTTCTCATCGTAGCGTCTCGACGTCTTGGCTGACACTTCCTACATTGCTGTCATCAATTTCTGTTGATTCTGCCGTCAGTCAGGAGGTGTGTCACAACGTGCAGTTTGTTCAAGGGCTGGCATCAATGGGATTCTGAATTGTCAGTGTAATAAGATGATTGCAATGGGTCTGTTGTCTTGCAGATTTTGGCACAAGTGGCCACAGTTGAAAATCTTGAGCAGGGCATTTTTGTTGTTTTCCTCCAAAAGACAAAAGGTTACTGCTGCGAATGTAGGTACAGGTGTTTTGGTTTTTTTTTTTTTTAATGGAGGGGAGATAGCAAGGAGAAGGAGGATCTGTGGTCAAGGTGTCTCGTGAGACAACGGGAATCCATTCTTGAATTGACTTTTAACTTTGTTGGCTACAGAATTGCTTTGTCAGGGAAAAGCCATTTGGGGAAGTTAATTAAAAATCCTCCTTTTGAGAGCAAAATTAGGTTGTTCTCCTCGTTCAAGCATATGGTTATTGGGCTGTCAGTACCTGGGCAAATATTTGGAAAGTGTAACCTCGTGCCATCATTATTCAGAATACGATTTCTTGTTCTTTGGAGGCTATTCCTGGCATTTGTTACATTTGCTTCTCACAGTGGAATGGGTTTTTTCAGAATGAGTTTTGTCTCGCAGTGAAGTCAGCCAGCTGATGGATCCTGGAAGGAACAGGAATGAGTGTACATGTGTGTGTGTTTCAAAAATAACCTACAGTTTCTGGATAGTTCAGACCAATTAAGTAGCCCGTGTCTTTGGACTTCCCTCATTATTTAGTAACACTGTGTGCCTTAAATAATAAGTGATGTCCTAAAATAGCTTCTTCCGGTCAGAGGTGGACTGCATCTGCAGATAGAAGTCCCCAGGAACTCTCCATGAAATTCAAAGACAGCTGTAAATGAGGACTGTGGGTTGTTCTACTGTGGTGAGCTGAGGTGAGAAGTGAAAGAACTTCCCTGTGAGACATGGAATTAGATGGCAGTGACTGTCACCAAACTAAATGGGAACCAGTAATGGAGAGGTGAAGAGCTTCAGAGCCCATCCACAGTCCCTGAGCTGATCATGTTTGGTTGCCCTATTATGTGCTCCCCAGGATATCTCTTCATCTGTAAGTCATGGTCGACACTAATGCAATCTAAAAAAGTTACTAGCAAGACCAGCTGGTGGCTTGATGACTACATTTTGAGCATTGCTGTCTAGCAAACTTCCTGCCAACACACAAAGCACAAAGGCTTTGCACTGAAAACACATAAAAAGCTGTAAAATAAGTCTTATAATTATATGACACTTCCTTTTCCTCCTTGTGCTTTCTAGAGTGGTGTCAGCTGAATGCTCTGGTCACAGAATCACTGGGTTTTAATTTTGTAGCATTAGGAAAGTCCATTTTTTTGGGGGATGTGTGCCTATGAAACAAGATGTTCTTCAGTTATCTGCAGTGATTTATTCAGAGAAATGGGCCATCTCCTGTGACATTTTTGGAGGAGGAGAGAAGTGAGGGGAAGGAGGCAGTGCCTCATTTATTGCACCTTTTTTTCCTGGCTGTGCATTCTTGTCCCTGAAGTGCTTTGCTCCAGGAGCATGAGTGTGAGTTCACAGGCACGCTGCTTGCCTGAGACGTCTCAGCTCCCCAGCAGGAGTGACACTCTGTGCCTTGGGAGCTTGTAGCCGTCTCTCCTCCAGGTGGGGCTATCCCTTTTCGTTTGAATCCCCAAGGACCTCATGACTTTGCTCCCTTACTGCTGCTGTAGAAGTTGGTAGTAGCCAGAGGGGAATCTGAAGAGCATCTCAACTAGTAGAGTGAGGAAACCATTAGGAACCCCTTGAAGGATGCAGTGCTGCAAGGAATTTGCATCATGAGAAACATTCTAAAAGGAAAAAATAGGAAATGGAGGAATAATCCTGTTTTATTTAATGTTTGGACTATGCCTTGAGTCCCAATGTGAAATGAACAAAAATGAACAGTCAGCAAATGAACAGTGCAAAGTCAAAAGGTATGGCAAGAGATGGTAGGTACCTTCTCTGAAGAGCTCATGGTTGATTTGCCTAGATTTCATCCCTAAATGTGAGTGGTGCAAATGGACGTGAACATAGGATTTCTCAGAGGGGTTAAATGTCTGTGTAAAAAGGGAAGGAAACAAAAAGCAGAAATTGCTGAGGATCCACTGTGGGTGACTTAAGACTGATCCCACTGACTTTGGATCAGGTCCTAATTCCAGATGTTTTCTTAACGAAGGACTGTGTAGCTTTGAACTATGGGCCAGTTTATATGGTTGTTGGAAGCCACTTGTAAAATCAGTACAGCTGACAAGTAGCCTGTACTTAACCTATTTTAAGAACAGGATGACAGCTGGCCTGAGAGTAGAAATAATCTTACCTGAGACTAGGAAAAACAGATACCTAAAAGTTTCATTTGGGAATAGAGACAGATCAGTATTTGCAATGTCAAACTGGACTTCTCAAGTGTTGTTTTATTCATCCTTTGAGTCCTTGACAAGACTTATATTGTGGATTCTGTTCTCTGTTCTAAGGTTCTTGTAGTCATCTTGAAGGACTCCAAATTAGGAGTACAGAGATGTAAAACCAGAAGTGAAGAGAGTAGTGTGGCATGCAGAGGATGTTTCATGTATCAGGCCAGGCAGGAATTTCAGAGCAGGACTGAATACTGTAGATTTGCTCTGCTAAACCAGTGACCTTATCACGTTCTTCCTAAAGTGTATCTGATAAAAGAATATGCTGGAGGGTAGCTCACAATTATCTTACCTGTCAAACCAGTGTCTTCATTTAGTCAGTTAAGTCAGTGGTGAGGAAATTGCTGTGGTGGGTGGTGTCTTGCAAACACTACTCTGGACTTCTTATCAATGTGGGAAGTGTGTTAGATGGTTCCAAGCAAACCCTTTTATGTATGCGAGGGTACCCTGTTTGCATACTTGAGGGGAAGGTGTCTCTTAAAGGAACTCTGCTGTATTCTTCCACCTGGTGCCCCAGGATCAGGCAGGACTCAGTCAGGCTGAGGAAGCCCTGGTGACTAGGTTCCTCTTGTGCTGGAGCAGTTGCTGATTTAATTTAGAAACAAACCAAAAAGTAATGTTCAGTGCTAGGTGTTACTCCTTACTTTATTTCTAGGGTGTTCAGGTGCCCTGCCTAGAAAACTGCATTTTTGTGCACCTGGACAGACACATCTAATTCGCCTGTAGACATGTGCCAGTGTGTTCAGGTGGGAGTACTTTTGGTTAAGTTGCAACTTCCAAGACAGAGTCAAAGGTTTGAAGATGGCTTTGGAAGAGTCAATCCAAGATGGTAATCAGATTCACTGCTAGAATAGTTAAGCTTACTTTTGATCCCATAAAACTGGTTTGAGGTGTCTTTATTTTTTGTTGGTTTTGTGCTTATTTGTATATTTTTTGGCTTGAGAGTTCTGTCTCAGTGGCTGCAAATTGTGCTGATGGTGCACCATTCAGAGCAGCTTGCTGCTCCTTTCTCTGCAGCAGCATCAGCTTGGCAGGTCTGACACCAATAACAACTTGTTTTTGTCAATGTACTGAGCCGATGTGACATGGAAGGGGCCCACAGTGAGCAGATAAACATAGTGACAAGGGTCGTCTTTATACAGCCTCCATTCTGTTCCTAGCTCCACTTTAACAATGAATTTGCATGTGAGCCTGCACGTATATGTACATGCCCAGTGTCTTATGAAATGCCTCCTGCCAAGTCTGGATCCATTTACTATTTCTAATTTTGCTGAAATTAGAGGTAAATTCACTGAAAAGGTCACTAGCAGAATTGCTTTTCAAAAAAACCCCCATCTCTTAAAATGTCTTTACTGCCTCTGCAGTCTCTGTTTGAAAATGTACTAATTTTGAATTGCCTGTGAACTCTGTAACTGTGCAGCCTGTGTGTTATTGTAGGGTTTCTCTGAACAGAAGTTGTTTTTTACAGAATTGCTGAAGGGTAGCAGGCTTTGTTTATCATAGGACTATTGTGTGAAGAGAAGTAGGGAAGATATGCTTTCCTCCCTCAGGCCCTTTCCTTTGCATTCACAGTCAGGCAGCACAGCTGGGCATTTGCAGAGCCCAGCAGGAGCTGTTTAATCTCTGCAGTGCCCTAGTATCACCTGTCCTGTCTCTCCTCTTCCTGTCCAGGACAACTTCCCTGCTTCTATTTCTTGCAGCAAGCTGAGGTTTTGCTGTGGCAATATGAATTGGGAGTTATTCCCTGCTAATATACAGAGTGGTGATCCTTGACAGGAGAACATCGTTAAATTGAAATGATGGCTCCTGAGCAAAGGGGAGTGAGAAACAGCAAGGCCATTTACTGGAACCACATTTTCCTCGCTCTGAGCTGGTGCTTGTTCTGGGTTGTGTGCTTGAAGACAAGGTGACTGCAACCTGATGCGTGGGAGGGGCTCCCAGGAGCTGGTATCACTCATCTCCCAGATTGACAAGGTTAGATCCACTGCAACTTTCCTTGACTTCCACTCTCCCCAAAGGCTACAGGCTAGGGACTGAGTCTGTATCAGGAGTGAGGATGATGTTTAATTCCTTTAAACCTGTGTTTTGATTTTAGGGCAGCAACTACTTGGCAGTGTGGTTGAGGACTGAGCAAAATGCATGCAGAAGCAGCTTCATGTGTGCATCTTTCCTGGTGCATCTTCATTTGGACACACAGAGCTTCCCACATTTGCCCTGCATAGCTGACCTCTGTTCACTTGCACTGCCATCCTGTATCAGGCCTGGATCAGCTTCCTGCCTTCTCCAGCTCTGCCCTTATCTTTCTCCACTGATGCCTCAGCTTTGGCTGACACCTCCCTGGCCCCCCACCATGCTGCTGGCAGATTGGATACAGGCTTACCCCACCCGGCCTTGCATTCCTTCATAATTTATGTGGGAAAGGTCTGCCGCCATCTTAATTTTCTGAGAGAACTGAGACCCAGGCATTGGGTTGATAAATTGCCAGATTCAGGCAGGACAGCTCACCCAGGCTGTGGTTTTGTACACTGGTGTTTACAGGCAAGACAGCAGGTTTTCCCTGCCTGGTCCCTTTCTGGACTAGGATTCTTAACTTTGTCAGAGCTTGGTCCTCATCTGAGGAGAGGAGCGTCACACTGTGTGTGCCTTAGCTTTGTTCCTGGAAATCTCACGCCAGAAACAGTCAGATGCTAGGTTTCGTTACTCTCTGAAATCCAATGAGCTCACAGCCCGAAGAACTCTTCCATTTACAAACAACCTAGAAACCTATTATATTTCATATTAGTATGGATGGTATGGAAAGACTAGTGCAGACATGATTTTTATTTGAAGGATCCTAAATTGAAAGCAATAATAAAGAAGTCAAGCTCTGTCCTTTTGCAAAATCTTTGAAACCGTGGGATGTCTGCACGTAATAAAGGAAAATTCCTTTAAAGAGTGCTCACTGCTTAAAATTGTTGGTCATATGTGTAGTAAATTAAAGAAGCAACAGTGTATCAATGAGACAATTTCCTCACACGGCCCCCATCCCACAGGCAGATGCCCCTCCTTCCGCCTGCATTGCTCAACAAATTTCATGTCAAGAGGGGAAATGAATTCTCAATTGCAACATGCCTAGTAATTAACTGCACTGTAATTCTGATGTGCAGTGCTGTCACCCACCATCGGGTGGGAGTGGAAAAGGCACTGCATTTTGTTGATGGTGGAACATTTGTTTTCCCCATCATTTTGACACCAGAGGTAATTGCCATCGTGAAATATTCTCTTGCTACTGTTGCAAAGCAACTATTAGGGACAAACTAAGTATGAAGACTCTCGTTATGACAGATTAATAGGCCAACAGAGGAGATTTCTTTTTCTTCTTTTAGGCAACTAAATAGTAAAATCTAACAGCTTCCATACAATTGCTAGAAACACATGCTTCTCTGTAAGCAAACACATTTTTTGTTGGAGATGGGGGTTTTGCATAAGTAGAACCAGAGTGTAGAAAGGGTTTCCAAGCTTGCTTTTATTGAGCTTTTGGTTTCCCAATATTATGTGTCAAAATGAACATGAGTCTGGGCCATATGGAGGGGAGGTCTTCATGGTTGGTATTGGACCAGTGTCTTCTGTCTGGGTCACAATTAAGCAGCAACATGAAGGCTTAGAAGTGAGGAATGCTGGACTTGTGGATTTTATGGATTTTAGAACAAGAGAAAGTCATTCTCTGGATTGCTTTATTGCCACTAAGGGTTCTCTCTGTCAGGGACATCAAATCTGATGTGCTGATTGAGTTCTGAGTGGCCAGTGATGTTCTCTCTGCTTGTGCCCTCCCCCTGGAAGTTGCAGACTACCTACTCCACATTATTCCTGTGGGATGATTTCTGGGAACTGTTGTGATGTGGCCCAAACATAGCTAGCTGCCTTCTTGTAGTAGAGGAGATTGAGGCACCTTGACTTCCTGTGGCTGAACCATTCTGTCAGCACTCAGAGGAGGAAGACTTTATATTTCTCATTGCTGTATTTAGAAGCTCACCCACTGTATGTGTAATCGGGACAGCAATCCATATAGACTTGGTAACTATGCTTTCAAAGAGGCAGTTAGATCCGTGTCTCGTAGCCCACTGGCTGCTATGGGATACTGGTGAATTTTCAGTGGTAATGCATGGCCTCCTTTTGGGCCGTGACATCCTTAATCAGAGAACAGTGAAGCTCCATTCTTTTCCAGAGACCTAATCAAGACCATGTTTGTCCCATTTTCCATCTTTTCCTGCCTGCTGACATCAAATCCCAGTTTCACTGTGACTTCATTCTCCTTCATGGCATCTCTGTAGCTCTGTGTGGAATATGTAAATACTTTAATATTAAATGTTTGAGGCTGAAAGTTATAGATAACATTAGTTTTGGATTACCAGTTGTTACAAACCGTTTAGAAATTGTAACCAGGTTCTTTTAAATTGATTGCTCTGAAGATGAGATGCAGGCACGCAACTTCTTATATTTGGTCTTAAACAGATACTGTTTTTATTAAGGCAACAAACAAAGGGGCAGGCTAGAACTAGGAAAAGAATTACCACCACCAGTGGGAAGGACTTCGGGGGCAGGGAACCAGGTACCAGCAGGATGGGGAGGCAAGGACGAGAAGAGGCAGGCAGGATGAAGGGCGACAGAGGAAGACGATGCAGAGCAGGATGAGGAGGCAGGCAGGATGAAGGACCACAAAGAGAGGCAGGCAAGACGGAGGACGACGACGAGTAGAGGCAGGCAGGACGAAGGACCACAAAGAGGAGAGGCAGGCAGGACGAGGAGTGGGACCAGCAGTCAGGCTTACACCCTGGGTGAAGCCGAGGTGGAAATGGCTGGCCGGCAGGCACCCCTGGGCGCGGCCTTACATTCCTTGTCCTGGGCACCCACTGGGCAGCGAGGCCCCGGGCTGGCTCCCCCAGGGTGCTGATTGGCCCGGCAGGTGGTGTCCAGGCAGGGAGAAATGGAACCATCTTCCCGCGCTTCTGCTGTCAATCACACCCTGAGGGCTCCTCAACATGTCCACCGGCAGCCCAGAAAATGCCTCCCAGGTCGACCAAGACAACCTGCCCTGCAGAGAGAGAGAGCCCAGGTCTGTGTCCGCTGTTTCGTTTGTTCGCTCGGCACGGGGTGGGCGTGGGTGTAGGGGTGTGTGGGTGGGTGTGTGTGTGTATGCGCGCGGGGTTTGCATCTGGAAGCCCGAAGCTGCTGGAGAAAACTGTCTTTACAGATTGCTCCTTGGCTGGCTTCAAAGTAACTCTGCCTCGGGTGTTTAAATTGCCTCATCAAGGCTTGTACTTTTGAGAGAGTAATTAATTTCTGCCCTGGTCAATGTAAAAACATACTAGCCGGTTAGAGACAGAACAGTCTCTTACACTAGTGTCTGATTTAATTTCTTATCCATCTTGTTCTCATTCTGTCTTTTTGGCATGCAAATTTTGTCTTTGGGAATATACACAGTGAGTGTACTTTGCCAGCAAGAGCTGATTCTTTGGAGAATCTTTGTCAGTATTATTTTTTTTCAGGTTTTGCACCAATTGCCTTCTGTCTTAACTGTTTACCTTCTAGCCAGGGCTGGACATTAGCCATCTTTGACTAGCCTGTTGATGTTGCCTCTTGCCTATTATCTCCAGTGTAGTGTCATCTTGCTTCTTCTTGTCCAATATTAGCCTCTTATACCATATTCTCCCCCTTTGGCAAAGGAATGTTGACTTGTGCTTATGTCAGATGCAGATTGAAACATCTGGATTCCTAGATGGTGCTTTTGTTTAAAATTGTGGCAAACATTGCCCAATATGCAGGTTTCTCCTCACTAAAGTTGTGACTGTGTAGTAATGGACCAGGCTTCCATTGCCCTGCCCTCTGAGGTACTTGCACTGGAGAGCTGTGGTAATAAGCGTCTCTTAAATCAGGAAAAAAGCCACCCTGGATTTTTACTTGATAAAACCCATTTCCTAATATTTGTGATTGCTTCTCTGGAAGGATGTGAGATAAAGGTAGGGATGTTCCTTTTCCTTCACAAGCAATTTTGCAGAAATCTGTTTTATAATATTGTAGGCTGAACCATTCTTAAATATTGGCCATCAGTCATTCTGATCCTGATGGGATAGGTAACCTGGAGGTAGAGGCTTTCTGTTAATTTTCTTTTTGTCTGTGTGCACAGGTCCCCATACAATGATAATGTCTCCTGTTGCACCCAATTCCTTGTAAATAAAATAATGACTGACAGTGAGCCTGCAGGTGAAAAGACACTGTTTCCTGAAAATTAGAATAAGACAAGACATCCAACAGCTTTACTGACTATTTTACTTGAGGTTCTTATGTTTGGCATTTGCAGATGCAGCATCCCTGCTTCATGGATGCTCATTCATCTCTAAGATGAGAGGGAAAACTCAACAACTGGCAATGGAAAGGGCAAAATGTTGAATATGTACTTGTATATAAAGATGATCTCAGTTTGATTCCTTTCACAACCTTGGTGAGCCACAGTCATGTGCAGGAGAGGCATGTACAATATTGTTCATTGTAATACCAGCTGCAGTGAAGGCCATTGCCTCTGGTACTGCTGGGGGTAACATCTTCTGCCTGTTGTGGGAGCAATCTACTCTGGAAAATGAATAATCAACACGCAGCCTAATCTGGGCTCTCCTTTTGCTCATCTCAGTTTGGTGCCATGTCAGATATTTATGTTTTACTTCATTAAACTGCTATCTCATGCTATTTCAAAAGTGTACTTGCAAAGCCAATATAGGTTCTCTTGCTTGTGTTCCCAGCAGCCATAAGGATTCAGTAAACCAAAGGCTTCACTGGAACTCACAAAGCCAGTTTTTCCAAATTCTGCTTCCATTAATACCTGCAGAAACCTGTTGTTTTCAGTGAGAAAGTACAGGAGTGGCTGCAAGGAAGGATCAGACCTTCTAATTGCAGTTTAACAAGACTACTGATTGTGTATGAATCAGAAGAGACACCAGCTTGGTCTCCCATACTAGTGACATTGCTGGGTCGCTAATCGACACCAGCTGCCTTTCTTGGTGTGGAGCTTTGTGGTGTCAACTAGATGAAAAAGCTGGAGTTATTTATATATATTTTTTCACTGAAGTCAGCAGCTATGACTGATACCCTAAAGGGAACAGACCTGCTGAGTAACAAGGGGACATTCTGTGTTTGTTTTGTTTTGGTTTTTTTTCAACATAGGCACTTTGAAAAGTAGAACTGCCCTTTGCTGTTGGTGATGACTTACTGGCACCGCAGCCACTCTGTCTGTTGGATGTGGTGCTATGACAGTCACTGCAGTTTTTTGGAATTGACAGTGTAATCCCATGGTTGTTATCTTTCCTGACTTCCTCATCAATCCAATTTAATCACTCATAGGTATTTCATGTGTTACTGTCTCTTTCCTCTTCAGGCATCCTGTGGGATGAGGTCTGTACTTTAAAGGTCAGAGCTTCTCAGATCAAAGAAAGGGAAAGGAATCTGCCTCTGTCAGTTTGGTAAGGGGCTGTACTCTCTTTAGAGAGACTGCAATGGAAACCTTTCTTTCTGAGTTCTGTCACCAAGCTGAATGCTGGTGTGTGTCTGCATGGCTGTCAAAGAGGGAGCCCACTTGCTCTGCTCCCGTAGCTGTTGGAGTGACCTGCCAGGAGAGAAGTTGCAAATGTACAAGCTGCTGCTGCACGATTTAATCACCTGACATTGACTCAGATAGGTCCTGACTGGAGGTCAGCTGTGACGTGCAGCTGGTAGGGTGGGATTCAACTGTTGGGAACAGAAAAATGTCAGCCCAGATTCTTTGGCGTTGAAAAACTGGATGTGACTATTTTTCCCCTCCAGCTGCAACGGCTGCCTCTGCGCTTCCTTCTTTTCTGCACATCCAATGTAGGAGAGCAGACTATGTGAAGCTACCCTGTCTTAAACCTCAGCTGCTGAACTAGATGAGACTTAGCTGAGCTTTCTCAATCTTTTTTTTTGGGTGCTTGGGCCATCCATCCTTATAAAACTCATCTTTCAGTGCCTTTCACTGTATCTTCTCTCTCCTCAGGCTTCCTGTGGAGTCCATGGCTTTTCTAGCTCCATTTTATTGCAGGATGGAGTGTGGGGACTAAGGGAAGGGGCTGCCAGATCTCCATCTGCATTCTCACTGCTAGGATCCTTCATTTTGCTTTGAAGGCATAGCCATAACTAAGCTTCTGTGACAGCTAATTCCTACTGTGGTTTTGTTTGAGCTCCTTCCCCCACCTTCCTTGTGGAAAAAGACCAGCCCTCACTTCCCATGCTACTGCCTTTCTAGTGTTTCCTTACACGCACATAGCTGTCTGAGGAGTGTTCTTCCTTCAGGTCATTTTTACTGCACGACATCATCTCTTGCTGTGCAGTCAGTAGTCTGCAGTTTCTGTGGAGTGTGTCAGCAGCTTCTGTTTAGGGAATGCTCCTGAATGTAATACACACCTCTGTTGATATTGTTTCTTACAGCAACTGAAAACTGAACAGGGCTTAATAGGACTGATGGCTGAAAGACCCCCACCACAGCTAAGCACAATGCCATATAGGAGGGCGTCTTTACAGCACTAAGGTTGTTTTCTCTAGCATCCCACATGGTGTAATCCAAGCTGAGCTGAGTTAATGTTGTTAGCCAAATTTAGGTGATGCTGTGTCAAATTTATTATCATTTCACCTGCCTCTGTAACAGAATGTGCAGGCGCTGTGATCAATGGATCAAGACATATGCCTAATTTCATTGTGGCTTCTGTAAATGTCTCAGTGCCTTCTGCAGATGTGCCATTGAATTACTTTTTGTCCTCCATGGGTTCTCTGCAATGGAGCACAGGACAGATCTCTTTGTATACCAACACGATCAGGACAACAACGCACTGAATGCACTTTTGTGGATCTGCTGCTTTGCAAGTATTATACGTCTTTGTACATATATGTCTGGCCCTTCCATCTTGTGCAAGTCTGATCTGATCTTCATGTGTAAGTACCATTCATGTTAATGTACATGCCCCAAAAGAGAGCCTGTGTGAAGGACCTGTTGAACAGTCACAGGGTAAAACTACCTCAAGAGCAGAGTCTTGTTCACTGGAGGTGATGTCTATGGGTGCAGGGGACTCAGCTTGACTCTCCGATTGCTTTATTCAATGGTTTGATCTGGAACTGTTAGTGGGAGAGAATATATAGGTAATGCTATAGGCATAGAAGTGCTATGGCCCCATTATTTTAGCCTATTATTTCCCTTTGTCTCTGACCAGCCCTTCCCCATGCTGCTTGTTCTCCCAGCTCAGGAGACTTACACAGAATAGTGCATTATATCACAGAGCTGTCTAGAGGGGAAACAACTGCTCTCTTCTGATTTTTATCCTGAACTGCCCCACAGATAACTAATTGCAGCTCAGTTGCTTCTATTAGCTATTTACCTAAAATTGAGCTGGCTAATGAAAATGTTTCTAATTAATACGAGGCAGATTAAAACTCATTACAGCAAGGTCGTCAGTAATGAGAGATAATCAGAGCACAAATGACCAAGCTTGGAGTAAAATGAAGATGGAACACAAGCAGGCAATCGGTGCTGGTTGTGTATGCATCAACCAGCAAGGGGCAGGGTTCAGGAAGGTGGCTGCTGGTGCTTTGTGCTGCAGTTGAATAGCACTGCTTCCTCCTTTCCAGAGCAGCTTGGGGAGTGACTCGCTGAAGAGGTGGACCTCAGCCTAGTGTAAATGTTTCCTGAACCAAGGGGGATTTCAGAATAGGGGGTTTGCTAGGCCGCCCTTTAGTCACCTGTACAAACCAAGTCGCGAATCAGAGTATTAGCAGGAAGAACTGTGGGAGTATGTGTGGCATAGGTGGGAGGTTAGTGTCTGTGTATGCTTGTGTGTGGAATTTAGAGTCCTGATGGCTTGGAGGGTGGGAACTTGTATATCTGCTCAGCCTAAGATGTGTAGGCCTAGGTTTGGAAAAGTCCCTCATGATCTCCTTGGAAGTTTTGCACAAATCATGAAATATGTTTGCTTTAATTTCAGCTGCTGATACAAGGCCACTATCAGCACTGCTAATATAAGGCCACAGCGCCTTATATTCCTCCAGCGCCTACATATCCCATATGTACTTGGGATTTCAGCTGTCTGATGCAGGCTTCCTGTGTATATTCTTCCACTAGTACAGAGGCAATCCTGCTAATTGTGTGACTCCTTGTTCCTGTGCTTGTGATGCTGAGAAGCTAAGAAATTGTAACTTTAGTCTGGGGGATCATCTCTGTCCTTTATCTTTTCCAAGCTATAAAGCTTTCTTTCTCACTTCCTTTCTGTCCCACTGGCAACTAACTGTTGTGGCAGAATTTCTGACGGATCTTGATTAAGTTATACATAACTTACACAAATAATGAATTATTAGGTGGTGACGTACATTGTACCAGGAGTTATTCCAATACCGAAGGTGTTGGTCTGTCCATCAGCAGCAGTATGATCAGCTAGTATTGGTATAAGGAAGCATTTGAATGGGAAATACCTAGTGTGCCTAGGAATGAGCTTTTGTAAAAGCTAAGTAGGAAAGATAATACAAAAAGGAGGCAATAACAATTCCATTTAGAGTTGTGTGTCTGGCTGCAGCATCCCTGCTGTTGGTCAGTTTGATTACCAGGTTGATAGTGTTAGTGAAGGCTATAGTAGTTTATATTAACTGTATGCTTATTCAGATTTGTTGAAAGAGGAGATAACAGCCCCTTAGAAACAACTACACTGTTCCTGAAATGGGTTCTAGGTTTTGTATTGCTGTTTTTAAAGCACCCAAGTACCCTATTCACATCATCAGTAACTGTATTCTCTCTAAACATCTTTACAGATCTTTTGGCATGGCCATTGATTTCGCTTTCTGACTGTGTTAAATTGAGGTGGACATCCTTTCATTCCTCTCTGATTTTTGTTGTCCTGGATCATCTAAAGCTCTTCTGTAGTTTTATCACTCATATGCATTTAACTCTGTCATCAGGGTGGAAGAGAAAAGGACTATGATAAGGTTCCCTTCCTGTCTTTCTGACATGTCTTTTGTCCCTCACCGACTTACTGTGTTTTGGGGATACCCACCACAGAGGTGTGATGACATACTTTCTTCCCTCTGCAGGGAATCCAAAGGACAACCTGGTTCTTTCAGTCCAGTCTCCAGCTACTGCAGGCATTCCTGGAAGAGCTTTCTTATCCACGATGGCTGACAACATATGTACTTGGGATGCTCCAACCCACTGTGTTCCATAAAGTTCTTCCCAGCATCCCAATGGCTTAGTATGATAGACCATAAGCAGCAGTTCTGCTGCTTCTTGGGAAGAAAACAAAATGTTCCTTACCAATGTCCCAAGTCATTGCAATGGCAGGTAATTGGCAGTAAGTATGGAAGATCCTTGTAAACAGGTTAATCCCAGTAGAAGATCTAGCCAGAACTGGGGAGCTGGATACACCAAATAGGTTCTTTAAAGATTTTAATAATGCACCCTGTTTGCATTCTGTCTGTCATTGTGGCCAGACAGTGGGATAATTTCTGTCTTGATGCTTTGAGCAAGAGTGTTTAAAGCCCTTTAGACATTTTATTACCTGTAATGTTCTTATGAATCTATAAAATGGGGAAGAGTGATCCTGAGTTTTGTAAAGAGCTTTGTAAAAAGCACTTTTGGTAATAAAAAGCTCCATATAAAATCAGGTATGGTTGTTTTATCATAGATATCTAAAGTCTTTCTGAATGCCGTTAAACTTGTGGCTTCTCCATCCTCTGACACTGAGTGCCGCTGCTTAATGCTGTATTGTGCAAGATGGGATGTAAAAAAAAAAACCAACTTAAAAAAAGTAGTTGTTTTGTGGAATGCCCTATTATTTGTGGGTTTGTGAGAGCTGGAAATAGGAAGGGGAGATTTTCTTTTTTTTATTGCATATAAATTTTTTCTCTTATATGTCAACTCTCTGTAATCTAAGCAGTCTCCTAACATTTCAAATCTCCTTTTTCTATGACATGGTCATATCTTCCCTGTCTTCTCTTCTTTTTTTTTTCTTCTGTATCTCTTTTTTGTGATGGAATGTCCAGAATCCAGGGTGAGGTGGTGCTTTCAGTTCATAGGATGGATTTTGATATTTTTAGCATTTTTATCTTTTCTTGTTCGGGTTTTCCTGACTCCCACTGTGCATTGAGCAGGCTGAGCTGTCCACAACAATATGATGTAAGTGTTGGGTGGTTACAGTTAATTGAAGGCCCATCAGTGGGTGTGGAGAGGACAAACTGCATCTTCCAATATGTGTAACTTCACAGCCATCTATGCGGAGAGTGATCGCCTGGTGTCTTGATTGTTCACCTGTCTTTGGTAGGGACTCGGCAGGGCTTACTTTTCCACAGCGGTGAATAATATCTATTGCATATTGTGGAGTTTTTGTCACTGCACCCTTCTCTCCTTTGCCAGATCACAAGCAGAGAAATTAAACCTTGGTGTAAAAACGGGTGTAATGGTACACTCTGCTGGTTGTTTTTGACAGTAATGCAGGTCACCACATTTATAGTAGAGAGCTCTTTTTTTACACCACCTGGACTGCTTTCCTTTTTCACCACTTTTCTCTGTTTTCAATGCTAGTTCATCCTTATTGGAAATAACAGCCATGCGGCTGCTAAGATACACAGGCCTTCTGTGGTATCATCTAAAAGAGCTCAGAGCAGGTTGAAATGAAGCTGTGGTGAAAACAGCACTAAATGTTGCTGCCTTTTCCTAACTGGAAAGTGTCCCACTGCTGCTGTCTGTAGTGTTGGGCTTCAGAGCTGGGAATGGGATAAAATGAGCAAGTGATGTTCTTGCATCTCCAGTAATTACTTAGTTTTCCTTGCACTCTTTGTGAGGAAATTTATTGAAAGTCACTTAAAAGCCCCAAAAAATATCTCTTTTCTATTGACCATTGTATTAGCATCCTCACAGTATTTTAGTGGACCGGTGAAGAATTTATTTTTGCCCTCAAAATCTATGTTCACTTTTTTTAGTTATATCACATTTAGCTAGATGATTTCTAGTATTCTCTGTAATTATTGTCTCAACTAATTTAGTGGATACGGAAATCAAGCTTGAAGGACTATAATTTCCCAGTTTTGTCTGGATTTTTCTTAAAAACAGGGCAGCATTTATTCCCTTTCAGTCCTCTGGAACTTAACAGTTTTAATATGATGTCTCCTTTTTATTATGATTATTAGCATCTGAGCCACTTTTTGAATTAATCTCTAATTTTTATATGATTGAAGTTTTCAAGGTATTTTCTGTACACACTTTTATTGAAATACTGTCTTGGAGAGTGTATCTCCATAGTGAGCAGTGATGGGCAGGCTTCTCCTCAGCATCCTGCCCCATGCTTTCCCTTGCTCAGGCTGGGAGTAGGTGGGATGGGAGCAGACATCACATGGTGCAGAGCTGTTCCTCCTCACCTGTATGAGAGTGCTCTGCAATATGGAGGTGAGAGGAGGAACAGCCCTTCAAGCCCTGTCCTCTGGGCAAAATCCAGTATGATGTCCTGGGTGAGTTGTCTGTGTTTACAGTGTTCCTGGAGGCAGCACGCATCACTCATTTTCTGGTGACTTGTTTGTTATGTCTTTGACTAATTGTGTTTCAGAATTTCTCACTGCATTCCTAATTCTCATTTCACATTTTGCCAGCTAGGAGTATGCCCTTCTGAGTTGGAATGACTTTTCTGAAGGATTTCATGTGAGGATTGGCTTTCACCACTTAGTTTACTGTATTTAGTGGTATTTCTGAGCCCTTTTGCCACTGGGTCTGTCACCAGATACTGAAATTTTCACCAGTATATTTTAGCTGTGGTATTTATTTTCTTCTAAATTAAGTCCTTTATTTTTAAGACCAGATTAGCCTTTGTCAATTTATGAAACCTGCATCTCTGATGTTCTGAAGAGTAGTTCTTTGCCTGTATCTATGCGAGTATAGGCTCCTTAAAAAGCATCCAAATGACTTGAGAAGCCAGGTCTGCTTATACATTCCTGGGTAAATTTAAAAATATCACTTTGCAGCTCTGCCTGCTGAGCATGTGCTTCATGCCAGAGGTGCCTCCTTTCCATACTCTCACAGTTGTTACTTCCACAGTTTCAGTAGTCAGTCCCTTGGGCTTGGGTAAACTACATGCATCTGATAGCCATGCTGTGGGCCAGTGTAGAATTCATCCAGCTGAAATTCAGAGAAGAGGTTTAAGACAGAAAGAGATGCCCATGTGGACTGAGGATAAAGCTGCATACACACTCAGCATTTGTGATCCGAAGTGCTTCCTGAGGCTTAGGTTATGCTCCTCTGTAGACGAAATGCTTTCTTTCTAGCATGTGTTCCAAGGCATGATGCATACAAGCAGGTCCGTATAAAACTATCTGTGGTTCCCACTCTTTTCTCTGATAAAAAGTCTTCAAAGTATTGCTTGTACAACAAAGAGCAGTATTTGGTGAGATTTCTTGAAGAAAAATTCTGAGCCATTCAGTTTTCATTTAACTTGTAGCTTCTCCAAGGGGGAACAGAAACATGGATCCACAGGATTGAACACTGTAGTAGGAATGGGACGCTCTTTGCCCGTGATTAGGGGAATGTCATCTATCTGAGAAACAAGTGCTGCATCTGGACTGTGACCTAGGTTGGGGAGATCCAAGAAATTAATAGATAGCATTAGGAACACTTTATGCTAAAAAACTGACCCGGTTGATAAGAAAAAAGACCTTAGAAGCTGCATTCACAGTCTTGCTTCATGCTCACTGTAATTCTGCCTTTAATGCTGGCTGGAGTTTTGTAAAATGTAGGACTAAATAGATAGATTTCCTTCCTCTGCGGCAAGTTGCCTCATCATCTTCTGTCTCTCTAGCAGATGCAGGAGCTGGCATTCCCTGCTCCAGCCAGCCTGGTCCAGCCAGTCCTGTCTCTTAGGAGTTTTAGCCAAGCTGGTTGAGAGAACATGGCGAAGGATGCTCTGCATGGGAGTTTTGTTCTGTTTGTTCCTGGAGCTCTCTGTAAGGATCCTCTTATTCTCTCCTGGCCAAGACTGCTGTGTCCATAATGCCAACCAAGTTCTCAACAGTGTGGTTAAGTTTGGGAAGGCCAAAATTTGCTCTCACCTTGTGCTAGAGGAAAGAGGGGTTATTTCTGCCTCTTTCTCAGAAGTGGCTAACATGAAGATACATGCTGTATCCAAATGTGCCTACAACCAGTTGCATTTTTAGCTACATGAGTTCTCCATCCCGCTTTTTCCATCTCCCTTGGCAATCCATGTGGGGTAGGTAGTGCATTGGAACCAGCACCTCTCCCCGGAGCTGCCTGCCCAGCCTGACACCCGTTACTGTGCAGCAGCCCCAGGGTTGCTGGTGCTCTGCCCTGAGCCATGCTGCAGCCTGGAGTCATTTGATGGGCTCCTCCTGTGTGTGAAGGAGGTCACAGGGCTCTGTGCTGGCCTGAGCTCAGTGCTGGGTTTTTGGAACGTATCTGCAAGGAGCCTTGCCTGTTTCCCTCTGGTGCCTTTAGCTATGGCTGCCCAATACCTTGAGGGGAGGTGAGTGGCCACTGCTCCCCTGCCTCTTCACTGCTGGCAGGGTTTTTCCTTCACAGCTGGAGGCAGTGAACAGAGGGTAATAATTGGAGCTGCATAAAAACTTTCCCTTTAATGGGCTGCACTCACAGTGCTGTGACAAACTACCCAGCTGCTCTGGCTCCCTCTCTCCCACTGCCTTTCTCTTTCATCCCATTACTCCTTCCCTGGTTTTCTTGCTCTCTCATTTTCTTTCACAGCTTCCTTTCCTTGTTCCCTTTTGGCCTGCTTTTGCCCCTGCTGCACACAGGGGAGGAGAGTAGGGAAAGAGCTGGAGCGGAGGCATGTTACAGCAGGAACTGTTGCAAAATGCAGGACAATAACATGGGGGACTTCAGACGTGCTCATGGATGTTATTTGCTGCCTGTGTATTTGCAAGTGTTTGTGAGCCAGCAGTATGCTGGGCGAAGCTCACCCACCTAGCACGAGTTACTCTTGCCCGTATATACCCACCTAGGAAAATGTCAGCGTGTGTGTGCACGTGCGTGCATCAAACTGTCCAGTCTCACGCTGAGTGTGAGACTTGCACATTAGGCTTTCTCCTCACATTCCCCTAGGCTTGTGTTTTGTTTGCTCATGGCTCAGTACCCAGTCTGTTCCCAAATGTGAGACACACTCAGCACTTCTCTGCACAGAGGGCAAAGATAGCCGCTGAACGGGGTGGATGTGTGCAGTGTTCGTGAATGTTTGTTGTGTTGTTCCTTTTTTTTGGAGGCTTTCGGTGGAGCCCCTCACCACAGGATCTTGGGCAGATGAGGGCTGCAGACACATAATTGACCTTCAATGCCCTCTGACAAGAAGCCAGAGGAATTGCAAGCCTTTATGCAGACGCATGTCAGGTGTTAACAGGAGATGGGTGCACAGTTATTTTTTGTTATTGATTTGCTTAGGTTTTATTAATGTATCAGGCTAAACTTATCTGAAGTTCATTAAATATTCAATATAGCTGCATCCTTGGCAGGAGGCTTTTCTTGCGAGAGTAATAAAGGCAGAATAAATCATTGTCACTGAAGGATGTGGTGGCTAGTCTATTCTTGAGGAGTGAAATGAACCTCAAGAGCTGAAATCCAGACCAGGCAAGTGATTGGTGATGGGTTTTGTCGTTTAGTAGTTGCATTTTGGCCATGGTGAGCACAGGTGGCAAGTCTTCTAATTCTTAGTTGCTCAAACTACTGTCACTGCAGACTTTATTGGCATTGTAAGCAATAAGACCAAGACCTGGCTGGACTGGAGGGATGTAATTTTTCGTTGTGTGTGTCTGAGGGAGGGAGGAAAATGAATAACTTGCCTACATACTGTCTTCCTCACTGCCAGTAGACATCTATAATTTTGTTTTTTAACAGACTCTTCTTCCAAGTTCCTCTAAGTTTCTGGGATGGTATCTGTGGTTTTCCTCTCTTCCACTTTAATTCTCTGCACTCACACTAGGAGTCTAGCATAATGGTTGTGGTCCTGACTTTTGTCTTTTGACAAGGGGTTCCCAAAGTGTGCATCACAGTGATGAATCACAGTGACAAACCAATGCTGCCCAATGGCTAGACATCTTACTCTGTGCAAGGATGAGCCGAAAACTGATGTGCTGTCACTGATCATGGTGCCTGTACAAACAAGTGTTGAAGCCATTTATACTCTGGAGCATCTTGTCCTGATCTGGTTCAGCCCATCTAAAAACATCCAGAGTCCTAATATTAACCAACACATTAGATGATGATGCACAAAAAGAAGAAAAGAGATCCTTGGTTTGCTAAAATACTGGGCAAATAAAAGATACATATGTAGGCATGTGAATGTAACAGACGGTAGAAGGGCTTGGCTGATCTTCTGGTCTCTTCGCAGGTGCACCTGCGCTCTGCTGAGCGTCTCCGGGAGTTGTGTTGCTCCAACCGAGGCACCTTCATCAAGGTGGGACAGCACCTGGGAGCGCTTGACTACCTGCTGCCTGAGGAGTACACCCGCACCCTCAAAGTGCTGCACAGCCAGGCACCGCAGAGCACCAGGCAGGAGATTGAGCAAGTTATCCGTGAAGATTTGGGCAAAGAGGTAGAGTCAGCCATAGCCTGTGTTTTCTTCTCTGGCCTCAGAAGTCCCTGGGCAGCTAGAGGAAGGAAAACTAGTAGTACTCAGTTGTGAGATACCAAGGGAAGATACCTTGCCTCTGGGAGAATGCTGTGCAGGTTTTCCCTGTCCATCACTGGGCATTATTGGCAAGCTTAGATAAGGAGAAGATAACAGAGGAATAAGGGTGTGAAAGCTGCCAGCTAGAAGTGGCAGGACTCAACTGATCAGTGAAGTCTATATGCCAAGACAACAGGGTAGCTGGAGGTCAGAATGGAAAGCTGTCTGCTACGCTGAGGGGTGGAAGCTGAAGGTATTGATGTTCAGGACAAAGTTATATTGGCAGAGCTCTGTGAGGGATGACTGCTCTTCCCTGGCTGTGCTAGACCAATTCCAGCTGGCACTGACAGCCCTTTAGTTTCTCGAGCCCCTAATTAACCCCTAAAGAAAATAATAACATAAATCACTTTTGGTGCTGCAGTCAGGTAACACAGTAGCCCAGGAGTCAGTGCCACCATTAACCGTCAGCAGCCCACAGCACTGAGATCAGTAGGTAGATGCCTGTGGTCATTAGATAGAAGGGAAGTAATCGTAGCAAATTACAGAGGGTGTTCTGCTGCTTTGCATCTTGCCCCTTACAAGGAGAGGTCCCCTCACACTCCAGCCCAGGTGGAGGAGAGGCATTTTAAGGATCACAATTAATGTGGTAAGAAGGAGGAAGGAGGCTACAGTGTGCAAAGGTGATGGTAGAGAAGGTGCGTGTGAGAGGGAGGAAGATGGAAGGTTGAAGAAGGGAAGCAGTCTGTTGCTGCTCATAAAGAGAGATTTTTTTGAGGCTGTTTTTGGTTGTTCTGGCCTGTTTGACTGTGTGGTAAGGAGATAAGGGGGGAACATGAGGAGGTAAGTGGAGTATTTGCACCTTGAGGGTATATTATGGGCAGATTTAGCTGGGGTACTACCTATGTGTAGTTTAAGGGTCTGGCTATTGTCTAGCTAGGGATAACAATTAATATCTCCCAGCAGTTTAATGGCAGGATTAATGTCCGTCCCCATCCTGCAGGATGCTCCCTCTATCAGCGCTGCATCCATGTAGCATGGCTGGTACCAGCTGTGTTTCATAGCTCAGTGGATAGATGGAGCAGTGCAGGCTGGCTGCTCCCTGCAGGCCCCTGCCTCCATGAGCCTGTCTGGCAATCTCCCCTCTGCAGGAGGTGTGGATAGCCACCCCTAGGTTAGCCCAATTAAATTGCCACAGCAGCCACCTCTAGCGCAGTTTGTGTGACATCTCTTAAAGGCTAAAGTAGGTGCTCAGAGGTGCACTTTTTTCTCAAGTGTGTGTTCAGCTGCCACTGACACTCCCTGGTTTCTTTGTGCTGTTTGGGAGCTAGACTGTGCCTCACTGATTCCCAGTGAAGCAGCTCGAATACAGTCGCCACTGCAGCCTTGCCTCATAGTGTTCGCTTCACCCACAATGGGCAGTGCTGAGCACTATTTAATTTTAAAGAAACAGAAGGAGAAAAAAAAGGTAGAAATGGGAAGAAGGTGATAGAGAGGAAATGGTAATGAGAGAAAGAGCATGATGATAAAAGAGAAAAATGAAGAGAATAACATATAAATATAAGGGAGGTTGTAAAATAGGGTAATGTTAAAAGCTGATATAAATGCCAGTGTTAATTGTCACAAGGTACCTAATCAAGGTACTCAAAAACTGAAAGGATTTGGGGACCCTAATGCACCAAAGTTGTCTTTGCTGTAGCCCAGAGGATTTAACAGAGTTACTTCAGGAACAAATTTAATTCCAGTGTAGTTAGATCCTCAGTACACATACTTAGCTGAAATACAGGTGGCCAAGGGGGAAGGTGGAGTGTCAGGGCAGAGGAGAGTGCAAAGAGGGATTTTGAAATTTTCCTCCTTGAAGCTGGCATCAAACCTGGGAACTTGCAGGTGAATTCAAGTAGAAGAGAAAATGACGGTAAGGGAATCATCCCAGGGTGCCTAGGCATAGCCCTGCTGCTCTTGAATTCAGTGGTAAGACTTACAGTTCCCTCATCAGGCTCAAGAGCAGGGCTCCTCAGATGAGTCTTAAGTGTAGGCAAGAAGTGATTACATACAGTTTGGAACAAATGTGAGAAAGCAGTTGGAAATACAGAGATACCTGGGGGAATGTGACAAGTTGACAAATTAGGCAAGAGCTTGCAAAAGGGCATGAAGATCAAAAAAAGCCAATTTCATGTATAGAAGCATTGTAGCTTCAGTCAATTAGAAATAGTCTGCCTTCTGATGTGGCCTATTCCTGAGAATCTTATTACAGGCTTGGATGCTTGACAAATGTTTTGTGGGAAAACTGGCATAAATGACTGTGCTAGTGGGACTGATGTTTGAGCAAAGACAGAGTGTTTGTGAGGTGGATTTACAGGAGTTCCATGTGGTTCTGTTGTCCACACTTGTACGAGACCGCACTGATGGGGGAATCTCCCATTCTAGGCCAGCATTGTGGCCAGGGACTGGGAGCTACAGCATGTAGTTCTGCTGCATGAGCTAACTGATTTAAAGACTAGTGGCATGTGTGATGATCTGACACAGCAGGAGAAGCATCATATATGCTGACTAGTGAGTTGTCCTGTCAAATCCTGTTTTAAGTCTAGGAGCAATTTTTGTACCTATCAGGGATCATTGGGATAAAAATAATCGGTAGTGAGCAGATGCTGTCCTTCTTATCTCAGCCACCGTGGTTTGGCTAAGTGATGGTGGGAGGTGATCATTCCCTTGAGTATTGTATACAAGAGGTTGAAGTGGGGAGGGGGGTGTGGGATTCGCAAAGTAACACAAATAGTAGCAGTGGGAGAGGCTGCACAAAGAAATCTTTGCACTGACTCCTGGAAATGATCACCAGAGAGATCACAGAGTAAGAATCTCCGGGGGAGGCAATGGGGATACCACAGGGTGGTCTCATTCTGGCTGTATTCCTTGGAGCAGTTGGGAAAAGCTGTGTGCATAAGAATGGGTGATAGGATATGAATAAAAGAGTCTCTCCTACCTCTGTTTTTATCTTCCTTGCTTGAACAAGGTTTTGAAAGTGAAAAGGTGTCAAGCATGGAAAATGAAAACGAAACGAGTATGTTCTTTCTCTGGAGAACTATTAACGACACGGGGAGATATAGCTGGTTCAGCTAAGCGCTCTTACTCAGCAAAGTGTATGCAGAGCAGAGCCGGGCAACTTCTGGTGAAATGTGGACACCAGACACTTAGGGAGAAAGAGTGATGAGGGGCTCTAGAAGATAAATCTCAGAGTGATTGCACCTTAAAAACACAAAATCATTGTGCTTAGAAACTAGGAAATATGGAAGAAATGTTTCACCAGCACTGGGATCAGGGGCATTTTCTCTCTCTGACAGGTCTGTTGGAAGTGGCTGTCTTGTGACTGTGGGAGACAGGTGATGCCAGGCTGGGGAAGTGATGCCATTTTGGTCCCAGGGCAGAGATACAGAACCCAGGACAGAGATACAGAACCTGGGGCAGAGACATAGAACCCAGGGCATCTCTGACTTTGGCCAAACTACCTGACAGCCCTTTGGTATCTGTTGAAAAGGCTTCCTGTAGGTCTTTCTGCATGTGATTTCCCTGGACAAAGTGCTCAGAGGAGCTAATTGCTCATTGCTGAGAATGATTGGACTATTGTAAAACCCTCCGCTTTCAGAAGTACATCTGCTTCACTTTGGTCTGATCAAGGCTGTTTCAGAGCATCCCTCATCACAGGATGAAGTGGTTGCAGAAAGTCTTGACAGCTTTTACAGCCCTGGTCTTCCAAATATCCCTGGTTCTGTTTCTGTTGTCTGGCTCCACTATTGTCCAGTGCAGTCCCTAATATGGGTCTTGCTTCTCTGCTGCTGTGCAGTGGTAATGATTAGATACTGTGACATCTTCTTGCTTCTCTGTGTACTCCTGTCTACACCAACACACTCTTTTACCTCTTTCTAGTCCCAAAGTACCTCCTGGTTTGCTGTCAGATAGCGCATCCCAGTAGGCCACAGCGTAGCTCTATCCTCTCAGCACCACTGTATTACCTCTCCTGTATACAGCAAGTTGTCACTTTTCACAGCCCATTGCTCATCAGCTTTCAGCCCATCCTTACACGTTTTTTTAATCAACTTACTTGCCTCTTCCCTAAGACTTCTTATCCTCCCCCTCAGTATGTTTGTGCACTCCATACTCTCCCCAGGCTTTATCTCATGTTTGAGGTAATTTTCCTTGTTGGAAGACATTCCCTGCTTCCCAATCTCTCACGCTGTCCTTTCAGAAATATTCTGTTTCCTGCCATTCTCCTTTCTGGTAGGTTCCAGTCAGGTGGGTTCTCTAGTCATTGCTCCTGTGTCTCATCTGAGGTTGTGTGGTTGGGGATTGGGGCAAGAATAAAGTTAGCATCCCTCCACTGAGGCTGGTGTGATCTTAGGTAGGGTCTTTCCCACATTGGTGGGGTGCTTGTATGGTGCAGCTGCCCAGGTGCCTCTGTGTCCAGGCCGTGCCATTGCTTAGGGGATGAGGGGCTGGTGTAGGAAATAGGACCAGTCTTACCTGCGATGAGAGTGAGAGTCTCTCCTTCCTCCTTGTCCCTTGACTTACCATCACGTCTCTGGCTTCTTGCTAACAGTTGTTGAAGCTGTTGCAGAGAAGAGTGGAAATTGCTGAAGCTGAGAAGTCTCAGATGCTATCAGATGAGGGATCCTAAGAAATCCTGAATACACGCTTATACCATTACTGGTGAGTTTGCTGTGCTCCAGGAAGGCTGAGACAAAACAGGCTCCATAGGAAGAACACACCAGTGATTGAAAGTGTTGCTTACAATACTTACTTTGTTCAAAGCTAGGGGAAAGGGCTGGGGAGAGCCCAGAGTTCAAGGTTTGTCTTTGCTGAAGCCAAATCATATAAAGATTTCATCATAAATATATGGAAAGACAGTCATTTGAAAGGATGTCAGTCTAGCTCTGCTTTGTGGGAATGCAGGTAATGGGAAGTAGTTTCCAATTGCTTGATTACCCAGCAACTCCAAGGAGACCATCCTTTTCATCCACAGTTAATTGCAGCTTTTACCTGTTGTTCAAGGACTATTTTGCCATTTGCAAGAAACCTCCTGCAGCCATACAGTAATGGAGCTCGCTGATTGAGCAGGGCAGAATATGTCAGTGGTTTGACTGTGATTTATAAACAAAGCACATGTGATATAAGAACCTCCTGTGCTGTGATTTGTGAAGCAGGATGCATTTTCACAGCAATGTTTGGAGGATCCAGCCTTGGATTCCTACTGTTGTAGCTGGCACAACACAAGTGTTGTGCAGGTAAGAAACATATACTCTTTGTCTGAGAAGTCATTGTCTGTTCAGCAAAACCATGGCTAAGGAGAATACTGCCCTTTGTCCCTCTGTTTTAAATTGCTTCCAAAGTGTTTTTTAAGTTGGCTACACAAGTATTATTCATCTGCTGTTGAGATGTACCCATATACACCTGGGAACATGGTCACTGCAATGATCTGCAGCAATGCCACGTGGCCATTTGACAGCGAGGGACAAAAATTGTATGCCTGTATGAGCCTGCCAGGGGAAAGATTTATAATGAGACCACAACAAGGTTCTAATCCCCACAGCAAGAGACTTCCCTGCCCTCAAACTGTTGGAGTATCAGAAAAGACAGAGGGAATAGAAGAGACTCCTTTTACTCCTATTTCTGTATGCATTCTTGGTATATTATGGCAACCTTTGCAGAGCCAGTGACAAGGAGAATGATGGACTGTACCTGCCTTCTGGAATTGTTAATTAGTACTTTAAGCTCTGGTGAGACATATGCTTATTTCTCATTGGGAGAACTGTTGAAGCAGTGCTTAGCCCTGTGGGAGATCAGCTAGGTCTTCAATAGGCTGTTGGGTATTACAGCTTCATGTCCTACAGCATCCAAGTTGTTCCCAAGGGAATATGAGCCATACTCTGTAGCTGGCTCCATATGTTGCCCTCAAGAAGATTCATTTACTGTGCTAGATCGCAAGGTCTTCAGGTCATGATGTTGCAGATTCTGTTATGGCTCTGGAAAGCCTCTTCCCAGACTGGCGGTGTTGTCTAACCCATCCAGGATGCCAGCACACATGCCTGCTTCCTCCAGTGTTGCACAGCCTTGTGGTCAAGTGTTCTGCCCAAAGGCAGATGCGTGGCACACTGCATGGTTACTCTCATGGTTGTGTGGGCCTGTGGGACTGATGCTGAATGGCTCTGCTGAACACCCAGGTCTCCTGTAGCTTGTGAGCTTCGTTCTGTCCTAAAGCACCCAGCTCCAGCAATGCTGTGCTGGGGTGATCTGTGAAGTTGGCCCCTGTGTACATCACTAGCACACTTGGGGAAACTGGATTTAGGTCAGCAAGAGCCACTTTTGCCTACTGTGGGTGTTGTCGGTCACAGGAAATCTCTTCATTCTGCATGTTACGCACGCTCGATTACCCACCAGAGTGGAAGCTGGGCTGTGATGGTCATTACTCTGACAGTGTGAGGGGCTGGGAAGTGGGATGGAACGATATAGCCCTTCTCCCACCCCTGTGAGCCTCTCTCAGTAGGCCTGTCAGGGCTTCCAAGCAGCCGTCAATAAAAAACACATTTGTATTAAAACAATAATGAGGAATAAAAAACTTCACATTTCTTTCAATAACTCGGGATATAAAAAAGAGATTTTTATCAATTATGAAAAGAATTTTGGCCATAAAAAGGTAATTTAAAGAGTCTGAGATGGATGGCGAATAGCATTAATGTCACCCAGAACAAATGGTCCCACATTACTCAACTGAAAGGCAGGAGTGGCTGCCTGTGCAGCTCCTGCTGCTGTAGCTACAGCCTCCGCTGTGCTCTCCCTGCCCTGTCTCTGGTAAGAGGCCCCAGTGACTGGCAGATCTCACTGTGGCTGCCTCTATACTGAGCCCTAGTGTGGGCAGCAGCTGTCCAGAACCTCTGATTGAAAGGGCAGACGGGGAAAGCAAATGGAGCTTTATGCCGTTCAGGTGGTGAACCTTGCTTTGTTCTTGAGTCCATGCTTGTTCTTTATGCAATCTCCAGTGTTACTGACCCTTACTGTCATGCAAAGGACAACCTGGTGTCCTTACTGCCCGGGGAGCTTTGGAAGAGTGTAGTTCCTCCTTCCATGGCTTTTCTTTCCACTCATTGCTCTTGGAAGATGATGACTGAGTGCTGCTCATGGCAGCCTCTTCCTGGGTGCTCTAAGCCCCGGTGCCTATGAGAGGAAAGGTTTTGTGTATAGATTAGAGGATAATCTCCTTTGGCTTCTTTCAAGTTAGTGAGATGTACAATACAGGAGGTTGGACAGTGGATTTTCTGAAGGATTGTTTGGAGGGCCTTCTGTAAAGTAGTGAAAAACTGGAGATTAGAAAATACAATGGGAAATGGCCTGGTTCTGATATAGAATAGTTCTGATCTGCCTGCTTAGTGACATTTTTTTCTTTAATTTACAAATTCTTTAGGTGCCTGAGGGTTAGTGTATGACATACCTGCATGGAATTTGGTGGCTCAGTGTCTTGTATGCAGATGGTAAGCTGTCTTCAGCATGGTTTTCTTGGAGTTCTGATGACACCTGAAGTGTTGCTCTGGTGCAGATACATCTTGGCTGGCAACGCACACAGCAGCTGTGTTGGGCTGTGTTCAGTGTCCGTGTGCGGCGGAGGTGGTGGATGTGCTGCACAGCAGTGCTTTAGCCATTGGCAGGAACCACCTCTCAGCACAGGGTAACCCTTCCAGTTCCAAACAATCACTGGAAATTGCAATCTGTAACTGGGATTAATAGTCCTTATTCTTGCATATGAGGGCTTTCTTTTTTTCAAATGTGTATCTCATTTGCTCAGCAGTCTCCAAGCATTTCTGACACAGTAGGATCTGGGCAGGGACAAAAACACAGAGTTGCTGTGTGGAGGGACTGGCTTCTATTTCAAAGCCCACTGCTGATACATTCTGAAATATTCTCTGATCTAAACACAGACTGAGTTTACTATGCCTGATTTTTCTCTGAGGGAGCAAGGAATCCTGTCATCTGCCTGCCCACTGATCTTTTATCATCCTACTTGATTCTGCCTGGTTACCATCTGATTTCTTTTGGAACCTTGGGTCTATACAGTTACTTGGCTCTTGATCCATTGAAAACATGAAAACTTGATGCAGTGAGTCACGCAACGTTTAACAAAAGGTCATTTGTAGATGAAACAAATTACATAAGATGAAATAAGGAGATATAGGACCTGACCTTGACATATCTGCATTTGTTTAATGCATGGAATAGACACATAGTATTTTTATGAATTTTTAAGATGTGTGTTCATCTAATAAGCTCTGTTTTATGGCAATTTTGGGACATGTCTGAGAGGCATCTCTCAATTCTGTGGAAAGATGCGGAGCCTTAGAAAGCACTTCAACTCTACCTAAAAGTTTTCTTCCCTGTGAAAAAACTGCTAAGAGCATTGGAAAGTCTCCTTATGGGAAGCCTCACATTCAACATGGTTTTATGTTTTGAGAATTGAAGCAAAAATTGGAATCTAAGTGGTCTCAAAGTTCTTTACACCATTTAGTGTATAAAGCGTGTTTGTTCCTATTAGGCAGACCAGCCAGAGAAAGAGAAAGATTTCTCACGTTCCCTTTGGAAATTATGTTTGTGAACATTAAACATATTTTGCACTTATTTTCTGTAAGCTTTCCAGTAGTTGGTTTGCGTGGTTCAGAGCCAAACCTGTGAACCTGTCCACACAATTACTTTGTTCTTGACCCACTGAGAACATGAAAACCTGATGCAGTGAGTCAGACAAGAAGTAAACTCACAGGACCTATTGCTCTTGCCAGGAGAGCTCAGCTGATGCAAACCCATGAGTTTCTCCTGTACAAAGCTCACATAACCACTCTGTCTCAACTTGGCAAGTTCTTGGAAGAGGCTGTTCAGAACCAACCCTTCCAAATTTCAAATTATTAGTACAAAATATACATTAGTTGGCTCATTTTGGATAATGAATGAAATTGAGGTGGTATCAGTTGTGCGTGGAGAACAAAGCTAATTTTGCTAAGCACCTTATTGGATGTAGCTGATTGGTTCAGGTCTATTAACTGCTATTCCCATTTATCAACAAAGGCTAGAAGGAGGTTAGAGCAATTAAAATTACCAGGGCTTGTTAAGAGGTGTTATAATAAAGAAGTCTCTCCATGTAACTTTTGCTGCCTTGCCTTTTGCAAACTGCTAATGTCTCTGGCTGTGAAAAAAACCTCTAATCCCATGCCTCCTCTCTGTCTGTCTTTCGTCCTTTGGACCATAACCTAATCTCTTCCTCATCTTCTTCTCCCCACACCGCCCCCCCACCCTGCCCCCACCGCCTCTTTGTTTGAAAGAGCTCTGAGGTTGGTTCTTAGTGGCCAAGGCCTTTGCCAGTCCCTTGCAATCACTAGAACCAGCTCAGGAATTACAGGTTGGCTGCTCCAGACTAAACATTTGAGACCACTGGGTGGTTCTCAGTGAGTGAGCAGGAAGGAATGGAAAGGTATGGACTGTACTGGTTCTGTGGGCCTTGTCACTTTATTGACTACACAACCATAGCACACTGATGACTGTGTTGGGCTGAGTATTTCCAGTGACATGGTGTTCTGTACCTGATGAAGGAGGAGGTGCAGTCTGACCAGTAGCAGGCTCTGGGCTACTCTCTCCTGGCTTTGCTTTCCACAGCACATGTCTGGAGTGGATCTCAGTACTAGGCCCTTCTTTGGTGAAGTAAATCCCTCGGTTGTGATGTGGTGTTTTTTTGAGATGGTTACAGCAGATACAATCCACCAAACTGCTTTACTTATCTGCAGAAGCCCAAATATTTTGAACTATAAGAAACAGAGCTAGGTACAAGTTGGTATTTAGAGACTCCTTGTCCTGCTCCTATTCCAGAGTCTGTTGCTGTTTTTGAGCTGCTTCAGCCCGAAGGAGGGAAGTAGGGCAGTTGGATTCTGGCTCTGAAATAGTGGATTGCTGGATTGCTTGGAAATGCATGTGAATTAATCAAAATTATCTCCCATGTTTGTTTCCTTAGCCCACTTTTCTCCTTATAACAACCTCTAGCAGTACACCCTGAGTGTGCCAGAAGAGAACTTACATTTGAGGTGGAAGAGAAGCAAGCTGTTTCCCAGTGCACCCTGCACTGGCAGCCCTTCCCTTAGCAGTGCTTGTCACCCTGCAGTGGCAGCAGCAATGCTAGGCCTTTAAGTGTAGTTGATTTATGTTAACTGTTGAAACGATAATGTTTAATCTGTAAAGTGCTAATCTATTTTTTATGTTGATTATGAATAGGCCAGCTGTGCCTACTTTCCTATTCATAGAGTTTAGTGAACAAGCCTGTTTCAAAGGCTGGGTTTGGCGGGTGATTTACAATGAGAGCAGACATTGCTCTAAGGAAAGTAAATCAGCTGTGTTACACCACTGATCCAGGGACTTGGCAGCACAACAAGAAGATCTGGGGGCAAGGAAAAAAAACAGGATGAAGAGGAGGAAGAGACAGATAAAAACCGAACTCTTGAAGAAGCAGATAGATCAGAGCAGACACATGAAAAGTAAGGGAAATATGGGCAGGAAAAGAAAGGAAGTGTTGATATTCAGAGGAGAAACTGACAAGAAGGAAGCAGGAAATGATGTGGCTGGCTTAGCATAGGACTTTTGTCTCTGCATCACTGCAGAGAGCTCTGGGCTCCATGGTTGGTATGACTGGTGATTAGGGGATGCACAGAACACCTTTCCCAGCATGGTGCCAGTGAGGCTGTTGGCAAAGTCGGTTGTGGGTTTAATTTGCCATGCAGTTGTCTCTCTTGAGGGACTTTTATGGATCTCTGTATATTTTTTTCTGAGAGTAGGCTGCAAAGGGTACAAACTCCAGGGTCCCATCCAGATCTCTTTGTAAGTTGTTTTACCTCAGCTTCTCTCCAGTCTCTGCACCTTGGTCTCCGTGGTGTGGACTTCTGTGCCCTTTGCATTGTCTCTTTTTCCAGGTGTGCCAGTGTTTCAGTATCCCATCAAGACACAATTAGCACCGGTAACTGGCTTAGGAACTTTACATCTTCAGCAGGGCTTTACTACCTTTTAAGCATCTTTCATTTAATGTAGTGACCTCATTATATCCCTTTCTTGATACCAGTTCAATTCTGGCAGAGCTACCCACATCTGCCAGACTGCATGTACTTCCAAGTCCACCTTACATCCTTACTCGTACTTCCCTGTCCTATTAACCTGGGGCAATGTTGTGCTTCAATAAGACTTTATCATACTTGTATCTATGTAGTTATAACCAAAGCCTGAGGAAGGGATATAGCTGGGCAGAATTTCTCTGGGAGTGGACTTGGTACTCTGCATGTTTTCATTTTACTGTGCCACTGTCCATCCTGCTGACAGCCTGGTGGATTGTGCAATGCTTCTTCTGTCATTGCTGCTCTTTGTCCTGGGCTCAGAAACATTTCCCTCATCCCTTTCTGAGGAGATACATAAACACATTCCACATACCTCTCTCTATTTTAGGAGCTGGAATTGAAGGGTCTGTCCAGCTCTGGGGCCCCCAACAAATGAAGGATATGGACCTGTTGGAACGAGTCTGAAGGAGTGTGACAAAGATTGTCAGAGGGCTGGAACACTTCTCCTATGAAGACAGGCTGAGGGAGTTGGGCTTGTTCAGCCTGGAGAAGAGGAGGCTCTGTGAAGACCTTATAGCACCTTCAATACCTAAAGGGGGTCTACTAGAAGGCTGGAGAGGTACTTTTTACAAGGACAGGTAGCGATTAGACAAAGGGGAATGGCTTCAAACTACAGATTCTAGGTTTAGGTTAAATATTAGGAAGAAATTCTTTTCTATGATGGTAGTGAGGCACTGGACGGATTGCCCTGAGAAACTGTGGCTGCCTTGTCCCTGCAAGTGTTCCAGGCCAGGCTGAATGAGGCTTTGAGCAGCCTGGTCTAATGAAAGGTGTCCCTGCCTGTGGCAGGGGGGTTGGAACTAGATGATCTTTAAGGTCCCTTCCAACCCAAACCATTCTATCATTCCATGAAATGAAATGCAGTGCTGTCCTGCACACGCAGCCCTTCACTCCCCTGCACACCCTGCTTCTGCCACACACATGCAAACACTCATCCTGACCCTGTTCTTCACTCATCTATCAGGATGGAGGATTTTCCCTACCATTCCCCATACAAGCTGTGTGTACAAGTGCCTTGTTCTTAACTCTGCTCAAGCCCTGGCACAGCTTCACTTCCTGAACAAATGTTTGTACCCCATCTCTTTCAAACATATACCCCCAGACACCCCTTCATTATACTCTATAGTCACATAGTCTGTATAGTCTATAGTCACATAAACCTGCCCATGCACATTGCCCCCTGCCCCTCTCCTTGTCTGGTCCACTTCTTGAAGCCTCCAGGCTTTCAAAGCTGAATCAGAGTCATTGAAGTTGAGGCACAGGTGATGTGTGTTCCCAAAGATCCCCATATATCCTCAGGCTCTGGCAACTGGTTATTTCTCACAGGACTGCTGCTGTTGTGCAGGCTTACTGCTGACAGGGCCCTTGGGGCATCTCTTCAGTCCTTGGCTGAGCCTCCCTCTCTTATGACTAACATGGAGCCTGTTTGTTGTGCCTCCTTGACCCTTTCCTACATGGGTTTCAGTCAGTGTGTGGTAGGGATCTGTTTATAACTGGAGTCAAGTGGAAATTCATTTGCTTCTGGGTGCTTTCTTAAATCTTACCTTTTTGCTTATGTGCCAGCTGGCCCCATCTCTGTGGCATTTTGAGAGAGGCTCTGATATAGGAAAGAAATTTTTTTACATTGAAAGCTATCGATCACATGAACAACTTCCCCAGGGATGTGGTAGAGTCTGTATTACTGGACATTTTCAAGGTATGATAATGTCATCTAGGCTCCCTTTCCCATGGAAAGTTCAACCAGCCAGTCTTTTGAGGTTCCTTCCAACCAGAGCTGTTCTATGATTTGATTATTTTTTCCAACTGTGCTGTCTTTGCACCAGGCTGCTGGCATCTGTAGAGGTGATATATCATTTGGGAATGCATCTTGAGGAATTCCATCAAAGGATTCTGTGTATGTTGGGGACCTGCACACGTCTTACTATGTGTGTGGCTCAAGAGAAATGGGAACTTTATGGGGGAACAGGGGGGGAGAACAGTTGACTTGTCACCTGTGAGCATTAGTACTTGATGTCTAGATCCAGACCTGAAAATGAGATCTGGAGTGAGGTCAGTGTTGATGACAAGGCCAAGGCTGCAGGCATGCTTGACAGAAAGTTGATGACATTGCGATGAGAAAGGAGGCAGGAGGGATGGTTTGAGTGGGAAGATTAGGAACCATGCTTTGGCTTTGTTGAACATGGACAGAGATATGACTAGATGAAAGAAGATGACTGAGAAACAGGCTGAAATTGTAGTTTGACTAGAAGCAGGCTGATCTAGAATATGGAGATAGAACTATGAGTCAGCAGAAAGGAGGTGGGAATTCTGTGTGAGCTGTTAATCCAGATGTGGTGTTTAGGGTAGAAGCTGTGAGCAGTGCTTTGTGCAACAACTCCAGAAAGGTGGGAAAGGGATAAGCAAGCTGCTCAGACACGCTCACAGAGTCATTAAAAGAGCAAAAGGCTGAGGAAGCTGTTCCCTTCCATAGGAGGTATGGAGATATTCCTGCTATGTTAGCACTTTGAGCTCTATTGCTTTGGAGCTGAGGAGCTGCAGAGAGCACAGTAAGCACTGAAGATCTCAGTAGAAAGGGGCCAGTACTGCTCCACATGGACCATGGAATAAGAATCCCTTTGGGCTAATGGGATGCAGCAAAGAATTGTCTGCTGCTGTTATTTCACTGTGCACTGGTATAAAGTGAGAGCCTCCTTTGTTAGTAGGAGGAGAAAAGAGAGAGAGTGCTTTCAATTAAAATACAAAAAATGGCTGGGAGTGGCTGGGAGTGGAGCAGTCATGTACTCTTAAAGAACTGTGATTCCAGTTTGTATGAACAACTGAGAAGTGTGGCTCCATCCTCACAGACAGGAGAGATGCAGATGAAGTAATATTTCCCCAAAAAGTCAGAGATAAAAGAGTGGATTTCAAGTGGGAGACAGATGAAAGAGCAAATTAAGGGAAGCATTTGTATGTGCAAGGGAAAGGCAGGCAACATGGGGTGGGTTGGAGCATCTACCCCATAGCTTGCACTGTCAGAGGGAATAAGTAGCTCACAAGTCACTACTTTCTTTTTCAGCATGATGGAATGGATGGAAGTGAACAGGATTATATACATGTATATGTACCTTGGCTTTGCTTTGGTTTGTGCATTTTGCATAGACTGTAAGATACTTAGTGTAAAATTGAGTGCACAGTGACACTATTTACCATGCACTTGGAGAGACTTGGTTTCCATCTTCCCTTTTCTCACAAGCACAGTTATTGGTGGACTCTTGCTTGACTGTTAGGATCAGGAAACACTGGCTTGCTCTTGGTGGCCCATCACAGACAGGTGCGAGTGTGGGCATGGTTTAGCATAGCAGGAAGGTGACTAGCTGCACAAGATGCTATATTCTGAGGTGGAAAGAAGTAAGATGCTGAACAGGCCAGGTCATTATGCTGATTAATTGCATCTGGAAACAAGAAATGAGCATTTTCCCAATGGCCACATCAGGGTTAGAGAGACTGGTACTTTCTTATCACACAGGGAGATCTTGAGGAAATAGCTGATTTCAGCATTGCAAGGTTCTTCTACCTTCTGTCTTTTCCGTGGAGAATTGAACTGGACTTGCACCTTAAAATTATCATGCAACTTCTGACAGCAATATCTTTCCCTTGGACATTTTTGAGAAATAGAGCTTCTTCGAAGTTAATTCTGAGCATGAGATTACAGACATGGGGGAAAGCTATCTGCATTGTCTGAAATGGAGTACTTTGACCAGGAATAATGGTCACACACAGGTGGTTGGGATAGAGACTTGTTCGGAGACAGCCCAGCTTTGCTGTTTCCTCTCCCTGATTATATCTATGTGTTTGTGCTAGCCTGTTGGGAAATTTCTTGCAGAAAATGGTCATCTGAATGACCCTGCCTTGTTAGATGCGTTAATGCTGCGGGGCCCTTTAAGACTGCAGTGAAAAGCTATTTTTAAGATGTGTTCATGGAGATCAACAAGGAGAGGAATGTAAACTTACAGAAGCTGCAGCAGAAGATTGAAAAACAGTGGCCGCAGAGAGTGCTCACAAGGACTTTATTTTACACCAATGAAGTTGTGTGTTATTCGCATTAACCAATCACGAGGTGGTTTGCAGTGTGTGTGTAGTATGTGTGCTATCTGGGTTATTTAAGGGGTGTTTTCACAACAATAAATGGCATTACCTGATCATATTGGTCGTCCAGTGGTGTCCACTAGTATCCCTCGCAATACTAGCCCTGCAGATAATGTCTGGACTCTGCTTTCCTACAATTCAGCTTGATATCTGCTTTACATAACAAATCTCATGTGCAGTCTCTCTGCTTTCAGAGTGCTTTGTGAGACCAGCACCTGGACAAAGAACAGCCGAATGAAGTTAAGCATGGAAGAGGCTAGCGGGAAAACTGTAGAACTCCAACTGTTGAAAGCATCTCTGAGTACTGAGCTAGTCTGTTAATCTTAGTGTCCTGTTTCTCTGGAAGGTAGTAGGACACCTAATAGCTTAATCAATGAAAAGCATTTATCTCCTTGTGCCAGTCAGGAGGATGTTCCTGAGGTAGTTATGTTCCAGTCTGGCCATGACAATCCTTGCTTTTGTTGGACTGAATGTCATTTGTTTGTGGGAGCCATGGATAAGTTGCTCAGAGAGATGGGGGATGAGGTCCGCCTCACACACAGAGCCTCAGGAAGCATAAATCAACTCTGTCTGCTTATTGCTGTTACTGCCTGTTGTAGCTGTCACCACTGAGATGCAGGTTTCGATCCAGGATGAGTGATGTTCTCAGATAGTTCTGCCTTGTCTTAAGGATCTGACTTACTCAGGAAAATAAATAAAGCTACCATGTGTTTGTCTGAGCACAGATTATTATGCAGGAGTCATCAGGAATGGAATAAAAGGTGCTTTTCTTCAAAGTATGGCTCTGTTGTAATTAAAGGTACTATAGCAAGTAAAATAGACTGATACTGTTGCTGTACAGCTCAGTGGATGTATGCAATGAATGCAAGAGTGGCTTCATGTAGGCTTTTCCACTGCTTATTTCACCAGAAGAGACTACAGAATTATAGGTGAGCAGAATGGGAAACAGCCAGGATCCTAGGTATCAGACAGTGAATGAGTGAGCAAACTTTGGTCTCTGGATGATGGCATCAAAGACTCTTCCTAGTAGAGTTCATTTTCTGTAACAGTCATGGCTTTGTGACTGAGAAATGCTGTTGGTAGGATCACAGAGAAGATTCCCAGTGGCATAACACGTAGTGGGCTGCAGAGGACCAAAGTGGTACCAGGTAGAAATAATGGGAAAATATGAACTTCACAACCTACCTGACTCACAGTCCTTTCCTAGAAGAAAAGCTGATGTTTGATGGACAGCCCTGGTTTTGTGCTATTTTATTGAAATGTTAGCAGTGGTTAACCAAGTTTGCAGTGATTGGCATGCCAGGAACATATGTGTACCATTGGCATATGAAGTGATGTGTCTGTGGCTCTGTGTAATTGTTGTATATGTATTGTACAGATAGGTTTTTAAAAAGAAAGTTACAAATTTAGTCCTGATAAATTAGGCAAGTGCAGATTTCTAGCTGTCTTGACAGCCCTAATTCTGTTCATCCAAGCATGAGAGCTGTGACATGGTATGGCCCAGCTTCACATGGAATATCAAGAAGAAACAATGTTAGAGCTCAGCTCTTTCAAATTCTAGGCAGGCGCCTTATTGCACATCTTCCCCTGAAAAGAACTACAATACTTTCCAATCCTGTTCACTGAAAGATGTGGAGGTTTTGTGTAATAAGCCATATGTAATTGTTCCAGTGCATGTGAATACACACAATACCTTTACCTACATTCATTTGGATGCAGCATATACCTCCATATGCATGGACACTTACGTGTATAAGTAATATGAACACCAGGGAATCCACTGAAAAGAAAACTACTATGCAGTATATATCTACAATATTATTAAAAATAATGAATTAATAAATACACGTTCTTGACAGATGCATTTAAGAACCATCAATTAGACTTGGCATTCATTAGGTGGGGAGAAGTCCAATCAGATTTTACTGACTCAACAAAGCTGCCTATAAATTGTGGGCTGTTTGTTCTGACGTTTGATGAATTATTCTTCATAATCCACTGTCTGGTGCAATAAATCTAATCTTTCAGTTTTTGCTGTCTTAATAATTCTTGGAGCAACACTGTGACATTTTGTTTTTGTAGAGGGGATAGAAAGGCTGGGACAATGGAAAAAACCTCCCTTGCTGTCTGGAAAGAATATTGTTTTACACCAAGCTAACATTTTTCTCATGCCTAGAACTCTGGGCTTGCAGACCTGCAGGGATCGGTGAGTCCTTGGCACCATGAGCAGTTATGTGTATGTTGTTGAAAAGATGACCAGCCTAGGATGAGGTTCACATCCCTTAAACCAGGAAAGGCATTTAGACTTCTGAAAGCTGTAGTGTCCTATTGTTGATAAAGTGAATTCCGAAAGTTCTGGGAGTCGCAAGCCTTAGTAATACTATAACAGACATAAAACTGAGTGTCCCTTCAGGTATTCTGCTACAGGAAATAGAGGGGACTTTGTACTAGATAGTGTTAAGGTGGCAGCTGCAGCCCCCAAAACTTTTCTTCCCAGGATGATATTGTGTTGGTCTGTTTTCCAGCAAGCTCATGAATTCTGTTATCCCAGTGCCTCGCACTGTTTCAGCTGGAAGGCTGCAGACAGCATGATCCTTGTGTAACATGCAGAAAGCTCCTGCAGACTGAGCTCACTTTAACAAATTGGCATCCATAGAGCCATGATTAAGAGGGAACTGTTTAGTGCTCTGTCAGGAATGGAAAAAACAGATGAATCAAGTCATTCCATCAAGGGAATTCCAGCTTGGAGAATCACAGCATAGCAGATGTGCAAAATTTACCTACTTTAATCAGTTTCTCGCTGTCCACTTCGTCCATGGACTTGTCTCACAGTTGTCTTGAATGAATTTATACAAACTTCCCCATGTGCATTTTTCTGTGCTGCTGCATGGCTTCAAAATGATAGGAGACTGCAAGCTGTTCCTGACCATCACAACAGAATGCTCCTGTTAATGAAGCTCTATTGTATCATGGCCTGTGATGAGTATCCTGGAGGCACAAATAGTTCCAAGTTAATTTTTGTCATCTCATAAAATAGCAGGACCTCTTGTAGATTACAGTGTTCAAATACAAAATGCAAGACTCAGTAGCAGTTATAGTATGCTGTGGTCAGAAGGAGATCTGCTGTGAAATTGTAGCTGAGGTTTTGAATGTTTCGGTTTGCACTGGTTTTGGTAATAAAGGAATGGCATTATCCCTACTGGGTCCCTTTTTGAAATTATTTTGAGCAGCTATGATTGGTGAAACTGTCAAGCACAGTGAAGTGTCTGGAGATGGCCTCTGCCTGAGATGGTCCCACCTCTTGCTGCATATTCCCCACCTGTTCCAGGCTTCGGCAAAGCTCTCTGACATAGGCATATTTAACATACTTTAGGTAGCAGAAGCAACTGTATTGTCTGAAAGCTATGTGACAAATGTTTCACAAAGATACACTGTTACCAAAGCTCAGGATTTACCCTGGACACTGGGCCACTTCCAGATGTGGTTCCCCCATACCTTTTGTGCTCTCAGAAACTTACAGGGTCTATCAGAAACTTTCTAGGCTGTCAAACATTGATGGAGTCCCAGATATCAGCAGGTGAAACAGTTCCTCTGTTGTCTATCCTGCTGTCGTTGAGACTGGTCAGTCTGTTGGGAGAGCTTCTGAAGAATATAAGGTGCAATATTCTCTCTCCAAATGGAGCCAGTGTTGGCTAAGAGACAAAGGGGTTCAGCCTGCCAGCTAAACAGGGCTGGGCTATTGAGACACCTTCTGCTAGTGGTCCTGCATCTCACTGCACCCTAAATTTATCCTGAACAGACTGCCGAAACATGGCCGCCTTCGTTGGGTCCGGCTGAGAGGGAGTTCATTTCCCCATAGCAGCCCTCACAGTGCTGTGCTTTGCATTGGTAGCTGAAAGGTGTTGATAACACACCAGTGTTTTGGCTACTGCTGGGCAGTGCTGGCACAGCGTCAGCACTGCAACATCCCTCCCCCCAGTTGAGGGCGTGATCCTGGGAGGGGACACAACCAGGCCAGCAGACTCGAACTGACCAAAGGGGTATTCCATATCATATGATATCAGCTCAGATATAAAAGCTGAGGAAGGGAGGGCATTCATTGTTTACACTGCATGCTGAGAAGTTGCATGCTGAAAGCCCTGCTTCCCGGGAAGTAGCGGAACATTGCTTGCTAATGAGAAGTAGAGAATAAACCTTGTTATTTAACTCTTCACTTGTGCGCATGCAAACTTTGACTTTTGCTCTAGGAAACTGCCTTATCTCAACCTATGAGTTGTTTTCCACCTTATTCTCTCTCCGCTGTCCAACTGGGAAGGGATAAAGTAGCTTGGTGGGCACTTGGCATCTAGCCAAGGTCAACCCACTGCACCACCGTTCATCACAATGGCAGAGCAGAGTGACCACATCTCACTTGGCATGATGTTATGTAGTGCTGGGCTGGGAAGGGGCTCCATGTCTTAGGCTCCTGGTCCAGGCTACTGTGGTAGCATCTGGAGAAGGAAGGGAACATAGGGATCTGGTTGAAACCAGGCAGTAATATTCAATCATTTGCTGCAGCACATGGATATTAAAAGGTTGTGATTAAAAGTCAGTATATTTCAAAAGAAATTAGCTAGCAAGACATGCACATTTAACTTTTATGGTTTGGAGATTAAGACATCAGACTGGAACTTGGGATATCTGGGTTAAATCCCAGCTCTGTCAAAGACTTCTCAGAACATGCTGGGCGGGTCGTGTAAGGTAATACTTTCAGAAAGGACTCAGGATTTGGAAGCTTATATCCAATTGACTTCTAGTATCTTCCTAAGTGTTTAAGGACAGTATTCAGAGAAAGTGCTGAGGCATTCTGGTGCTCAACATTATGGCATGAGGTGGTGTGTGCTGCAGACCTTGAGTAGAGCAGTTGTGCTTTGAGAGGGCACTTCAGCATGTGAGGAGGCCTGTAGCTGGCATCTGGGGACTCCTGGAAAGCATGAGTTTGTGCAGGGCCCGTGGTGGCTGTGCACCTCATACAATGACACTATGATCTTAATGTCTCTAGGTGCAACTTCAGCACAAATACATACTAATAAGTTTCTAAGTAGATAGATCCTGTAAGAGCTTTTATATCAGTTCCCTGAGGTGTGAATACTAATACCAATAATCATGAAAAGATTTTACATATTTAAAATTAAATGAGCTTCATTCTTTTGAATTAAGCAGTCAGGGTTGTGTTTCCAGCCAGTGAGGTACAGTGACACATTCATTTGCTGGTTGAGCGTGTGCCCAATGGGAAGCTGGCAGCGTAGAAGGCTGATGAGGGAAACCACTGCATGAAGGGACATTGCTCACCTGTAAACCTGCAGCTAGCTAGCCTGTTCCTTTCAAAGAGCAGCCCTAAAGTTCCTTTTTAAATGTTTATTAAATCTGTCTGGAAACTGTACTTGTTTCCTCTCCTGCCAGGCTTACAGATGGCAACAGTCAATTTGACAAGTCCATTTGAGACCAGCTGTGGCTTGGAAAAAAATGTGAGAGTTCCTTAAGTACCATGTCAGGTGGGCTCCAAGGCTGTCCTAGACCTTTGCTTATTAATTATCCATCCTGGAAATGACAGGGTTTTTGTGAGGATGCTTGTGAGCAGTGAGAGCCTGCAGCCTGCTCCAAGAACTCCCTGCCTGCATGGAATGGATGCAGACACCTTCCCTTGGGAAAGACCCCTCTTCAGCAGGCAGTGTGGGAGCCTGGCTCACCCCTTCTCTGCTTCCATGTCATACAGCCTCTTGCTTGCCTTTTCATGTCTGGGACACAAAGCCTGCACTAGCTGCCTCCAGCGAGCTGAGAAAGAACAATTTCATAATGAACAAGGGTGATTTGGTAAGTGGGGGGTTCTGGAACCCAGCCGTAATTGTGCTGCTGCTTTATCTCAGCCTCACACCTGCTCATATAATGACTCTGCTGTGGTCTGCTCCCTCCCCCACGTGCATGCTCTACCTTTCTGCTCCTGGAGGATCTATCAATTCTCTGGCCCTGTTGCAGTCCCTCGCCTTGCTGTCTTTGCCTGCAGCCTATGAATACACACAAACTCCCCCTGGAATTGCAGCAGGGCCGTTGGGCTGGCTCCAAAGGACATGACTGCTAACCTGGCTTTCATGTCTTAAGTAACAGGTTTTTAAAAGAAATTCTTCTGCCCAAAGGAACTCCTAGACAAGGCTTACTTCAATTAGGTTTCCTTAGAAAACTTAGTGACGTGAGAATGTCGTATATATTATTCCCGCCAGAGGGAACATTTGCAGCTTTTTTCTACCCCCCACCCTGCATGCATTCAATACTGGTGAAAATGGCTGGATTATCAGTGTAGGCAATTGAAAGGTTTTGAAATCCAGACCATATGGTATTTTATCCAATTTATGTATGCTCTTACTATAGATGTACTTTACAGGATTCAGGCCATTGAACTCCCAATATTTTAACCTTTGAAGGATGTTACCACCCATAAAACAGTTAGACTAGTAATACTGGCTACCAGTCTGTAAAGGGTACAGCCCTCTAATGTGAGGATGTAGGGTAGTGAGAGAGTTGAACAAAGTCCCAGCTCTACCTCATGTGGCAAGTTCTCTGCACTTTTTACTTCCTTATGGTATCTCATAGCCCAGCATGCTCCTGGCCACCTTAAGTCTTTACCCTTAACGGGTCCTTTCTTCAGCCAATAGACAAACTTCACATAATGGCAAAAGTCCCTGTGTCTTGAACACATACGCCCTGAGCCATCTGTCATCCTGTAGGTGCTTCTTTCTTTATACTAATCTGAAACGAGAATCTCCAAATCCAGAATTGAGAGAGAAAAGAAAGGGTAGAGAGGAAAGAGAGAAAAACCTTTTTTCTCTTGAGACACAAATGTCAATAGGTTTGAATTATGGGCCTGCTGTAATTAAAAACCACATAACTAGTTGGTTTTAAATGCAGTTGTTTTACTTAATTGATTTTGCCGCCAGGACCAAAGGGAATTAATTAAATAAATAAAATGCACCTTCCTAGTGAATTACTGGAGGCAGCTGAGTCTGTGTTGGAATCTAATTACTGTGAATGCTCCAGTTTGTTGCTAGCAGTAGTTTTCTGTGGAAGAGGCTGGGAGAGAAGGGCTAGGGTAGTGTGGGAGCAGACTCATTCCCTGACAGCTGCAGGAGAGAACAGGCTGCTCCTTGTAGTAATTTTCTTCCTTGTCAGCAAAAAGAATATTCGTTTAAAGCTTTGCATAAAAACTTTGCTTAGAAGGTCTTTATTCATATTTAATTACTAGGTTGCTGCAGCTCCCATCTTTAATTACCTTTTAAAAAGCAGGTTATAAAAATGCACTGACATTCTTTCTTTTTTGTTACTGCATAAATTACAGACTTCTAACTGCTCTCCCAAAATGAGTTGAGCCTGCAGGAACGGTAGGACAGGTTCCCTTCGCTGACTTCTGGATACCTCAGAGCTTATGTGCACCTTGCCCTACAGTGCAGGACAGAAACCGTCAACTAGCATTACATGAACTATCTCTGTGCCTGAAGCCACATAACTGTGTTGGTCCTGTCTCTGAGCTGAGTGTGTGGAGGGGTCTGGCTGGTCAACTCGGCTGATACTTGCATTACCAAGGTTGTAGTGTTGTGCTGCCTGGTTCTATCCTGAGGGTCTCTGGCAAGTAGCTGTATTACACAGGGCAGATGGGCCTTTGCCCATCTTCCATTGCCTCACCCATGTTTGTCTTGGATCTTGCTTCCTGGATCTGCTCCTGGTAAATCTCCTTCATTGACAACTTTCCTTATAGTCTAGTCCTGAGTTTCTCAGCCAGAGCTGCTAATAATTTCCTTTCCTGCCCACAAAGTACTTTGCTGTCCCCACTTGGTGCTTTTTCTGAGCTGAGGGCACTGGTTACTTTTACAGAAGGTGTGAGGAAGTCCATCTCATTAAACATGTTTTCAGGCCAAGTTGTCAAGGTGGAAACAGCAATTTGTGTCCCCCTGCCCTGAATCCTGCCCTTACCACTGCTCCCAGTCATGTGCTGGCTTTCACCAAGTAAGCTAGCTGCTGCTGCTGAAATGCATGCCATCAGGTTGCAGGGGGTGATGGTGGGTGGTATTAAATGTCTGCAATAGAAATAATGCAAAGAAACAGCTGTTGACTTCTGCACCCAGTAACAACCAAGGATCCTGACCACAATTGTTCCAACCCATTTTCAGGACAGCCTGGAGGGATTCTTCACATACAGCCTGGCCACTAGAAGTCCAAGATGGGGCTCTGACACAGGTTTCCATAAGCGGAGTATCTCCAGGGCCCTTGCTTGGCAAACTTCACTGGGAGGTCACATAGCGAGAAGGCTAAGGGAGGGTACGGAAGAAGGATGAGAGGGCTGAGTCTGCCCAGCTTTGGCACGTGCATTCTCTAGCCTGTGAGCAGGGCTTTTCCTATGATTGTTCCTGGCACCCCAAGCTGATGCCTCTTTCTCTTCTCCTGACAGATAAAAGAACTCTTCATGAGTTTTGAGGACACTCCCTTGGGAGCAGCATCACTAGCCCAAGTACACAAAGCAGTGCTTCAAGATGGGAGAACGGTGGCAGTGAAAATCCAGCACCCAAAGGTCCAAGCTCAGAGCTCCAAGGATATTTTGCTCATGGAGGTAAAAACTACCTGTTTGACTTACAGAACAATTGCCATTGAAACATGAGGGGGCCACATTCATCCATGGTATAAGCAGGTATAAATGACACCAAGCTGTAGCTTAGAAACCTTCACAGAGTTCAGTGCTGTCTTACAGGGTTAGTACAGAAAGTTGGTGACGACTGCGGTGGTGGCGATTGTGTGATCAGAAAGACTCAACAATAGGATAAGAGGGAATGAGGGCAGAAAGAAGACAGGTAAACATAAATGACACGGTTTAGGTTTAGATTAGACATTAGGAAGAAATTCTTTACAGTGATCTGAGATTGGAATGGGCTGCCCAAGGAGGTGGTGCCCAGGTTCACTGCCTCTGGAGGTATTTAAGAAGAGACTGCATGTGACACTTGGTGGCATGGTCTAGTTGACAAGGTGGTCTTGAGTCATAGGTTGGACTCTGATCTCAGAGGTCTTTTCCAACCTAGTTGATTCTGTGATTCTGTGTGACATCATAGTAAGTGCATATAAAATTTAAGAACTAGAGAGTGAGTCCTGAAGTCTCTCTTCAGCCTGTGTGCCCATTAACTGGTTTTCTAAACTGGTCTCGGTTCTCTTGCAGTCAGGGCTGTGTGACCAAAGAAAAATCATTGTCCATGATTAGCATGGGTTTTTTTGATTAAATTCTAGTGTGGATTCAACAGTGGAAGTTGCTATGATTCAGTTTTGTTTCTTAATCAGCTCCTTAATGCTGAACAGATTCATGGTGGAAGCAAAAACACTGAAATATGGAGAGTGTCACCTAATGGGCAGACACACAAATGAGGGACTCAGCTAGGGAAAAAGTTTCAATGCCTGGCTTTTGTTCCTCTTCTGAATGGTAGGCACCACTCATGTTCCCAGTGCAGTGCTGTAGCTTCTCCTAACTTCCAAGTCTAACCATGGAAGGGAGGAACTGGAGAAAAACTGTGCCAGTGTATTGCATTGCAGTAGTCAAATCTGCCAGCAATATGGCATGGAAGAGGAAATGGACACAGGGCTGAGTTGGAGGAAACAGGAAGGACTAGGTCTTTAGGTGGTCACTGGCAGACAGTTAGGTCCATGGGACTAAAGAAGGCAAGCTTAAGCTGAGGGGTTCTCCTAAGTGTTTAGAGGGTACTGTTGATGCATTAACACAGTTCTCCATCACAGAAGATCAGAAATCAAAGATCCTGCCAGCACCCTCTCAGAGGAGCATGTAGGTAAAGGTTCTTTAAGCAGATAAAACACCCTGTATTGAGCAATCTTGGCTAGTCTGCATAGAAGCACAGCTGGTTCCAGCTGGGGCACATTAGTTTGCAGCCGAATGTTTATTTTTAACTTGTGAAAGAATTTTTTGGATTTAAAAAGATATCCCAATAAGATCAGATCTGTCTAAGTGCTGGTTTGAGAACAGAGAACTGCATGCACTGGCATGGGGTCCACCTGTAGATTTCAATTTGATTGAGGTCCTCTCCAGGACTGACTGCAGTGGTCTGCCCAATGAATTTGCTTGAGTCATCATGTGCACAGCACTTTTCAGGGGGCTTATGACATCTTTCACTCCTTCCCAGACCAGGGTGGGCAGAAAAGGAGAAGTCAGGGATTAAGGATGAGGAGGTAATGAAAGCATGTGAGACCAGGGCAATAAAAGAATTCTGTATGAATGAGCCAAAACCTGTGTCTGCCTTGGGATATTTGCCCTTTTGTCAGTGGCTATCACAGAAAAAATACCCCCTTACACCATGTTTCTGTGATTGCTGGTTATACTGGTAAGAGACATTTAAAAAAATTATTTTCTATCTTTTCTGGTTTTAAACTATTCCTCCTGAGCAACTTGAAACTAAAAAAGTGTATTTCATGTTGGAAATTTAGTACTGTTCTTGTTTTACAGGCAGTCTAGTTCACTATCCTTGAGATCTGCTGTGTATACATAACTATGGGAAAGCAGCTCAGAACTTGACGCATGCAGTTTTGTATTTAAGAGGTCTCCTATGGAGTGCTGACTTACATGTATCATCATATTCGTGTGTGGGACTCTTTTTGTGTAGGCTGCATGGAAAGCCAGATTATGTGCACTCATGTTCTGGTCCTTTAAGAATCAGATAGACATTGCAGCTAGGTAGGAGGTGAATTTAAATATCGATGGAGATGGTCTTATTTAGAGACTGAAGGAGTCTGAATGGGAAAAGCTAGATGGAAATTTCCTAAATTCACTTGAGGTTTCATAGCATCAGTGCTGACTCTTTAAAAATCAGTACAGCATCTGCTAAACCCGGAGAGACGTACCTCACTACTCTTCGTATATCAGTAATTATTTCAAGACAATATGTTAGACAGCTGTCAGAAAAAGAATAGGTGAAATACTCGATAAATATGTCCCTGATGTTGGTCAAGTTGGCAAACTAATTCAAAAGAGCATTTAAAGAAAGCAAAAAAATTCATGAATCTTCTCATGTCAGGCACCAACGAAATAATCTTGCAGACTCCATGAAGTTTATGTTCATGCTCATGAAGATCACTGGTTACATTTCATTTGGGTGACATAAATTTGAAAGGATTTATGCCTCTAGATATAACAGTAAAAAAATAATTCAGTAGTGTCTGGAACCTGGTGATTACATTTTTAAAGGAACATTGAGTTGGGAACTGACATTTAGATAAGAGAAGTTGAGACAGGGGTGGAGAACAAACACTGTCACACAACAGAACAGGAGCAGTGATGGTTCATAAATTTATTTTTTGTCATACATTTCAATGATAGCAGCTTCCTGCGTGTACTTTAAATGTGCAGGAATCTCCACCTTGGTGGTGGAGATCTAGAAGGGGAAGCTGTGCAGTAACACACACTTACAAGTCTGTTTCCATTTCCAGATGATAAAGAACAGGTGAAATAAGGACAGTAAAGCCTGTTTTATGACTCAAGTAGTTAAAAAAGGTTGAATGAATTATTTTCCTTAAGACGTGGTCCAAATTGTCAGCTTGTGTAAATTTGTAACTCTAGTGGAGAAACTGGCCCTTCATTTGAACAGAAAACACGAGTGGCTGTCATACGACTTTGATTATGCCATCCAGTTGTGTAATTTTGATTCACTTGCTCCTTAAATGTTGCATTAAGCAAACATTTCCAGGAACTTTTGGATGGGCTTTTCAAGGTGCTGTATAGCTGAGTAGCTAGTCCATTTAAGAAGAGGATTCA
>VWZG01001083.1:18487-52634 GCA_013396735.1 Grallaria varia | reverse complement strand
ATATATGTGTATATATATGTGTAAGCAGAGGCTGTAGGAAAACTTAGGGAAATATTGGGTCATTAACAGGCTCCCAAATCAATTTTTTGAGCAAAGAATACAAGAAAGAAAAAAAAAAATTCACAGCCCCAGACACAGCACAGTCACTGGGGATTCAGAAAACAGCTCAGGAGTTTTAATTTCATTTAGCTTCATTTCATTTAATTGCGTTTGAATTTCATTTAATTTCATTTCATAACCCTCTGCTCTCCACAGGATCAGGACACCGCCTTACAATCGATTGATTTCCACTTAAAAGCAAATAATGTAAGTTCTTTTTTTAAAGGAACATTTTCATTCTATGCCTTTCTTTAAAGAAGAATTTTTACTCCATGTTTTGGGAATGAAACCTGTTTCCTGCATATACTGTCTCAGAAATACTCTTTATTTTCTGGAATAACCCGTTACCACGTTCAGAGATTGTTGAGCTTCAAAGTCTTGGTCTCGTTATTATTATCTACAATCTGAGTTTAAAGTGTAAGAGGGTTTTTTTTTTCCTGCTAACAGATTAATAAACACTTAATAGCATTTTACCCAATTTATCTATTAATCCAAATGTAAATCTAATCTAGATAAATATCTACTCTAAATAAATCTAACACAAATATTTGGTGTTCTATCCAAGTTATTTAGAGCTTTATCTTTTCCAGTAAGAGAAAGTTGCAATATTATTTAAAGACCAAGTTGTAATATTACTTTGTAATATTACTTTGTATATTACTGAGCCAAAGCTTTAGAAATTCATTAACTTTTACGAAGGAAAGAGATTAATTGTTATATGGGAGATGCAAACTTCTCTACCTGCTGCCTGGAATTGAAGTAGAATAAATAATTCAAGAATAAAAACTGTAAAAAAAAAAAAATTAAAAAAAAATCAAAACACCACTAGAAGTGGCTCTGCCCAGTAAGGGAAGTGGGTGTGATGGATTTTCCCTGGAATTGGTTTTCCTCACAACGCCAACGTTGGAGTTTCTCCGTAACAATCCCTCGTTTTGGGGCCAAATCACGAAGATTGACCTTCCAAAAATGGATTAGTTGGTCTTATTCAACTCCACGTGACAGCAACAGTCCCAAGTGGGACTTTATGGGATGGGTTGCTAAAAATTGGAGTTCCAGACGCTGATGTTTGGAAAAGAAACAAGAGAACCCTACGAAGGCGGAAAGATGGGAAGGGGAAAAGCCAGTTGAGTGCGGACGGGAACGGATTGGGATCCAAAACCATGAAAGACCATGAAGAGCACTCCAGAACTAACCCCACGGGATCGGTCTTCCCTTCCGAGCCGGCACAAACAGAGACGGGATCTCCACGAGAACTGGGAAAACCTTCCCGAGGCGCGACCCGCGGACCCACCGGAGCTTTACCTGCTGCCCGGTCGTGTCCGAGGGGCGACTCTCCAGCTCTTCCTGGAGGCGTTGGCTTCTCCTCTCCGCCTGGAGCAGCTGCTGGTGGAGCTGCAGGAATTGCTCCTTGGGCACCACGGCGCAGCCCTGCTGCTGCTGGAGCTCCCGGGAATGGGGGCTCTGGCTACGCATCCCGCCGGAGTGGAGCATCTGGAGAGGAGGGTGGGAAAAGCATCCGTGAGCGCCGCTGGACGCGGCCGGTGATGCTCCGGGAACGGAAACTCGGGAGGAGGAGCTCGACAGCCACCTTTTTCCAAGGGAAAAGGACTCAATTCCATGCAGCCCTAAAGGAATTTGGGCTTTGGTGCATCATTTCACACCCGAGGTTCTGTCGGAGTTTAGTTTAGGTTGACCTGGAACTTAACGGCCCTTTTTAATTTTAAGTTTTTATTTTAACCCCCATCTGGGCAGATCTTCTGAAAAATCCAAATAAAAGCACTGGGGTTTTTTGAGGTCTTTAATTTAGGATGGAGAGAGAGAATGTTCTCAAAGCACCACAAACTTGCAGCGTCGCCCCCGCAAGGACTTGAGCACTTCGGTGCCATTCAATTCAAAGTTCAATATATAAAACCCTCTGTATCTTGCCTTATGCTCTCTGCTAAGTGTAAAAATATTAAGTGGGTCATGTGAAATAATTTAGATTTTTTTTTTTTAGAATAAAATAAAACCCAACTGAGTAACTCACAGCTGTAATAGTTGATGACACTTAAAAAAATCCCAGAGTAAAAATCCCTGATCTTTCAGACACTGGTGCAATGTAAATAATTTCTTCCCCAGTTGATCCCATAAATTCTCCCTTGTTATCCCAAAACCATTACTCTGCTCCATCAGGAAAACACGTATGAGATTATTTTAGTGGTTTTAATTTTCCTTTCACAAGTGGCAAAATTAAGGCCTCGATTTGGAATTGTATTTCAGCTCTTGAGTCCACCTCTGACTAGAAATATATTTTACGGTGGTGGTGCAGCTCCTCTGGCCCTGTTACCACCTCCACATCTCTGCGGGCCCAGGGAAAGAGAAAAGGGGTTTATAAATGCTTCAAAATAAAACTATTTATTATTTTAAGTTATCTGGGGTTTTTTCTCTGGAATCAACTTGTGTGGAAAGGAGCTGACAATATAAACAGTGAAAATAATGAGCTTTTGGTGGAATTTCTTTCAGGGGGTTTCCTGTCAGGTTGTGAAGCACACGAGTGTCTAACGAAGAAACAGCCAATTAGCGGGTCAAAGCACCTTAAGAACAAGTACCAGTGAAACAACAATGATGCAGCCCTGCTGTGTTCATCCGTGGAAGACAATGGAGTAATAATGAACTTGCTGAACTATGGGGATGATGCCGAGTGGGATCACAGAGCAGGAATTTTGAGGAGACGGGGGACAGTGCGGTGGAAAAGCATGCAGGTACCACAGGGGGACACACACACACACCTTCAAACCTCACGGCCAAGGGGTCAGCAGGAAGCCACTTTTCATTTCCTCACTTCCAAATTTAATTCTTTTTTTTGGCTTCAGATTGGGTCATTTCTCTCTCTTTTCACGGCAGCGCATCTTGGGGCGCGGAACCCCAACGCGCGACACACCCCAAGCCAAAAATTGACATGAAAATGAATAGTGGCTTCCTTGCTGAGGAGATACATGGAATAACCATTAAAAAAAGCCATTAAAAAAAAAAAAAAGAATGTTTTCTCCATGCTACAGTGGGACATTAAAAAAAAAAAAAAAATCATTGCTCTACCTTCGCCCACTATTTCAGAAAGAGAAGTGCCCCCTTCTCTGCTACTTCCAAGCACTGAGCTCTAGCCAGGTTAGCCAGGAACGAAAGGAGAACAGGCACAAAAGAGAGAGTTAGATGTCACCGATGTGTCACACACACACACACACCCCACCCCTGCCTGGAAAATGGGAACAGAGGGGGGAACAAGAACCCCCCAGTTTAGGGGCAAAGCGATTCCCCGCTCGGGGTTCGCAGTGGAGGGTTTAACAGCTTAGTTAAGGCTATATAAATAAAATACGTAAACACATAATATATAAACAGTCTTTCCATTAACTTGTTGAAATCTCATCTCTGCTAATCAAGGTTTTACAGTTTTGCAGCTAATTACATCATATATTCAGCATAATGTTTCCCATTTGCTGCCTTGAAGTCTTTTAATAAGGTGTTGTAAAAGCCTCATCTAAAAGGCGCTTTGATTTATAGGAAGAGCCAAAATTTTTAATGTTTTTTTTTTATTGTTACTGTTTAAACTCAAGCTCAGAGGTGTGGGCTGGCCTTAAGGGACACACTAAACACAGTTAAGCTTTGACCATCCCAAGGGCTCCTCAGACTTGGGCAATTTTAACATCCACCATCATTTGGAGGCTTTGGAAGAATCTCGGCAGCAAATTTCAAGGCATGAGCAGAAAACAACAGTTAAGTTGCGTAAATTGTTAATTGATCACCGTCTAGAGAAGACAACAAGGCCTCAGCCCAGCCAGTTCCTCCCACGGTAAATCAGAACTGGTTTCTACACCAAGAGCAGCATCCCAAATATTAGTCAGGAAATTCCATGTGATGTGTGTTTAGGAAGGAAGAGGGAAGCGTTAGCCTTGATAGTTGATTTTCTGCCCGGAGCCTTACGTGAATTATGATAAAGCACAACATTTGCCACGCTCGCATCTCAGTTGGGAAAGGTGAAGCTAAATATTAGGAGAGATTAATTCTGGTTGCAATTGGTTTTCTCTCTTCCTCCACATCTACAAGTTGTTTTAAAATAAATCCACGGGGAGACAGTGATAAAGCCCCTCCCAGCCAGCACTGATTGAGAAGTACCTCCATCAACTGGTCATCCAGCTTGACTTGCTTTTTCCTCAGCCCTTCATTTTCAGAGCTGGTTTCCAGTTCACGTTCCAGAGAATTCATCTGGCTGATCTACCAGAGACAAGAGAAGCTTCCTTAGGGAAAACAGCGGTTGGTTATTTCATCCGGTTTTTAATTTTTTTTTCCTCCCCAATACTCAAGTCACGAACCGTTAAACACGAAGATGAAAACCAGGAGTGTTTGGACAAACGTAACGCTTTGCTACAAGTGACGCCACGCGGCGTCACGCGCCCCGGGGATGCACCAGGGCACGGTCAGCTCCTCGGGATGGGGACAGAGAGCACAAAACACAGAGGAGAAGGAGAAAATCAGAGTTTCTCACTCCCCCACCCCAAACTAACCTTCCTGTTTGCAGATGACAGCTCCTTCTGAAGCTGTTCACACTCCCTCTTCAGGCTCAGTTTCTCCTGCTCTATGGCTTTGACGATGCCCGACTGGCTTTGATGCTTCTGGTGCTTCAGGGAAAGGATTGTAGATTCCAGCTGTCGGATCTGAAGAGGTCAGGGAAGAACAGAGGTGGAAAGACATCCCGGAGCATTCAAAAACCTGATTGCATCTACTTTTGAGTAGCGAGTGATTTGGGACTCAAAGAATCCCAGAGAGGTTTGGGTTGGAAGGGACCTTAAAGCCCATCCCCTTCCAACAGGGACACTTTCCACCAGCCCGGGTTGCTCCAGGCCCCGTCCAACCTGCCCTTGGACACTTCCAGGGATCCAGGGGCAGCCACAGCTTCTCTGGGCATCTCTGGGGATATTTTTGACATTTTGACTTTGGGCATCTTGTCCTTCTCTCTTCCTTTCCTTTCCTCCTCCCCATAATCCACCTAACACCGCGAGCCAAGGAATTGCACAAGAAGAACGCTGGGAATAATAAGAATCTTTTTTTTAAAACAAAGAAAAATGAAAGGGTGCTAACTGGAAATCGGACCAGGACCTTGGACAAGAATTAAGAGGAATTTCTTTTGGAGAAACGCCCCAAGAGTGCTGTGGAGTCTGTCTCTGGAGATGCTCCAAACCTGACCCTGCGCAACACCCGCTTGGGGTGAACCCTTTGGAGCAGGGAGGGTTGGACTGGATGATCTCCAGAGCTCCCTCCTAAGCCCGTCCCCTCTGTGACCCGTCCCCTCGCCCCATTTACCTTCTCCCTGGAGTGAGCCAGGTCTGCCTTGGTGCTCTGCACCTCCCTCTGCAGCCTCTCGTTGTCCTGCCTGAGGAGGCTCTGCTCCCGATCCGCATCCGTCGGCTGCTCCGGCTCATCCCAGCGCGTGGGGCCTGGCTGGTCCTGCAGCCCTGGGGGAGGCACAGCCCCTTCCACAACCCGGTTCTTAAGACAGACAGAATTGCAGGGTTAGGCCTTAAACAAAGAAGCAGATATTTCCTCTGTTCAGGAGAGCTTTAAGTGGCCTTTTGGTCCCTGCAGGCTCCAAAGTCGCAGGACTCCCATCTTCCTCCCAGCCTGCGTGGTTTTTCTCCCAAAAAACCCCAACATGCCAATCCCGAGCGCTTCCATCCTTTCCTAAAGCCGTGGATAGTCGCTGCATGTGGAGCGAGTGCACTGAGTTCAAAAAACCAACGCAATTGGGGCTGTTTGGAGCAAAACAGAGCTTAGTATTACGTATTATTCAGTAATGGCTGCAATTTAGTTCCTGCTGTACAATTCTGAGGCTGCCTCTTGTCCATGTGGATGTTAAATATTCCTCAATTACACAGCCTCCGCACTATCCTGAACATCCACTGGCTGATTACGTGACCAATGTATCTGTCCTTGAACAGGCAGCAGTCACCAGCATTGAGGCCATGCTGCTGAGAACGCAGCTGCGCTGGGCAGGGCACGTCTCCAGGATGGAGGATCACCGCCTCCCTAAGATCGTGCTCTATGGTGAACTTGCCACCGGCTGCCGCAAGAGAGGAGCCCCAAAGAGGAGATAAGAGGACGCTCTGAAACAGTACTTCAGCCTTGGCCATATTGACTACCATCAATGGTCCACTCTGGCCTCCAATCGGGAGGCGTGGAGACACACCATCCATAACGCTGCTGATTCCTTTGAAAATGCACGCAGAATCAGTCTGGAGGAGAAAAGACAACGCAGGAAGAACCGTGCCTCACCAACACCGCCTATGGAGACTTTCTGCTGTGCCTTTTGCAACCGGACTTGCCTATCTCGCATCGGCCTCTTTAGCCATCAGCGCGCTGGCAGCAAGCGTGGGTAGAGCCCTTCCCAAATCTTCGTTCGCAAAGCCAAGCCATGATGATGATGACACAGCAAACAAGCCAAATTACTGACCAAATCCGTAACACCAATCCCGAGACTGGCGCCTGCAACCTCCTCCAGCTCCGAACCCTCACTACCCAAGAGAGGCCGCTCTAATCCTGTGCCTTTCAAAACCAAGTTGGACTCAAAACTAGACCCTCAGTCTATCAGCGTGTTCATTTTTAGAGCCGGAAGTTGTAAATTCACACACGCTGTCCGTGGATTTAGTTTTGGCAAAAGGTTTCTTTCAAGGAAGGATGGAGACTCAGGAGATTGACTGATGGCTTAACGAGGTTTCTAAAAATCAGCTTAGAACTCTGCACATCATATACAATAAACAATACTTCTAATTAACTTTGGAGGCCTCTGGAGCCCTCCGGTTCACCCTGGAGGCCCCCCCAGAGCCCTCTGGTCCATCCTGGAGGCCCCCAAAGCCCTCTGGTCCCACTCTGGAGGCCCCCGGTGCCCTCCCGTCAACACTCTGGAGGCCCCCAAAGCCCTCCAAGTCCACTCTGGAGGCCCCCGGAGCCCTCCAAGTCCACTCTGGAGGCGCCCAAAGCCCTCCAAGTCCACTCTGGAGGCGCCCAAAGCCCTCCAAGTCCACTCTGGAGGCGCCCAAAGCCCTCCAAGTCCACTCTGGAGGCGCCCAAAGCCCTTTACCTTTTCACTGGTGCTCTGCAGTTGCTTGTGCAGCAACATCAGCTCCTGTTTCAGCGTCTCCTTCTCCTGCTGTGTCGCCTGTAGGTCAGATTTCAGCTGGGCCACCTGGAGGGTGGTGCTCTGCAGGTTTTCCTCGAGGCTCTGAACCTGGAAGGAGCAGGAGTCAGCTTTGCTGCACAGGGATTTCACAAGTACAGGCGGTGTTTGGAGAATCTCTGATGGAAGGAGTGGAGGTGCAACACTGACCCTTAGAGGATGTTAAATTGAGTTTATCTCTCCAGCTCCCGGAATGGAGTGGGCAACCAGGGTGGGTCAGGATCTGTTCCCACAAGACAAGGGACAGGATGAGAGGAAATGGCCTCAGGTTGTACCAGGAGAGGTTTAGATTGGATATTGGGAAAGTTTCTTCATGCTCAGGGCAGTGGTGGAATCTCCATCCCTGGTGGGATCTAAAAGCCCTGGGGATGTGGCACTTGGGGACACGGGGCAGTGGTGGCCTTGGCAGTGCTGGGAGAATGGTTGGACTCCATCTTAGAAGACTTTTCCAACCTTCCAACTCTACAATTCTAAATGATTTCCCAACTTTCCGTTCCAAGTCTGCAGCCACCCACTGTGAACACAGACACGACACCGCATTTAACAGAGACACCTTCCAGCCCTGCACATTTGCTGTGACATGTCAGAAGAGAAGATTTCCCTGGAATTGTTTATCCTTCCTGGCCAAGGAGAAACCCCAAGGAGAAACCCCAAGGAGAACTCAACCAAGCAGCCAGACCAGGGTGGCAGCAGCAAAGTCACTGCAGTATTTTAGGCAAGACAGAGCAGAGCGGGTTGGCGAAAGCAACTTGGCTGTAGATGCAAAACAGCTTCACTCGGTTTTCAAGCAGAGAAAAAAGTCCCCTGTTGCGTTCAGAAGTCGCCTCTTGTCCTTTAAGAGCATCTCTTTGAAAAGCCCATCAAAGCAGCCACTCCCATCTTTGCACGCACCGGGAGGGGGTTTGAGTCAAAGAAAGTGTTACGAGAGACCAAAAAAGAACCCCAGAAATAACCCCCATTTCGTACCTTTTCCTGGGAGATGCCGAGCTGTGCTTTCAGTGCCTGGCTCTGCTGCTCCCAGGATTGCTGCTCCTGCTTCAGGCTGCCGACCGTGCTCTCCAAGCGGCTCACCTGAGCTACCTGCAAGGAGACCCCACGGGGAAACCTCGCTCAAGGTTCTCCTCCAGCTCAATTTGGACTTCCAAGAGTCGACCTGGAGGGAGTTGCGGCGACGCAAAGAAAGCAAAAAACCTTCCCCTGCCAAGCTCAGCTCCCAGCCTGAATTCCCACGCGACAGCATCATTAATTACAGTCACCAAGCTCAGGTTCAGAGTCACACCAGGTGAAAGCTGCAATAAAAGCCCAGGAACGCCACCTTCCTTGCCCCCCTCTCCAGTGTTTATATCCGGGCCTCTCTTCCTCGCAACGTTTGGAATTTCCCACGTGATAAATCACGGCAAAGCCGTGCTCCGGAATTTAAGCTTTCCCCTCTTGGACCAGCTAGGGGGGAAAAAAAAACCCAGAGTGGGGGCAATCCAGCCTTTATCTGCCTTGATGGTATGGAAAAAACACCTCATCTAAAGCAGTTGTAGAGGTTATGGTGATACAGGGAACGACACGAGGATTCTACCAGCAGTTTTCTCACCTTGTCAAGACATCTGTTCAGTTCCTCGCTCAGGCCTTCCTTCTCCTTCTGCAGCTTTTCGTTTTTCTTAACTAAGCTCGAAACTTCTTTCTGAAGGTCAGAGAGGTCAGGGCATCTGGGCAGCTGTGGAAAGCAAACACCCTCACAGCTGCATTTCTGGAGCAGAATTTGGCCATGCAAGTCATGGTTTGGGTTGGAAGGGACCTTGAAAGGTTCATCCCCAGCCCAGCCCAGGTTGCTCCAAGCCCCGTCCAACCTGGCCTTGGACACTTCCAGGGATCCAGGGGCAGCCACAGCTTCTCTGCCCAACCTGTGCCAGGGCCCGCCCATCCTCCCAGCCACCAATTCCTTCCCAGTATGCCACCTAAATGGACGTGTGTTGAATTACACCAAGGGAACACCATTGTACGGCTGATTTCGGATCCTTTTCCCACTCTGTCTTCTCCCAGCTCTCCTGCCTTTCCTCACTCAGTCTCCAGCCACAGTTCACTCCTTCCTGAGCAGGACTCAGCTGCTCTTCCTTTTTAAGGCCATGATCTACCCTGAGCACCGGGTGCCTCAAACGAGTTTTTGCTCGGCACAGAAAACGACTTTGTGGAGCCCTAATCAGGGAGGTGACTCATTTGGAGCCTTCATTATTATCTGGCTTTATTAGCATACATTTACAGCCAGTTGAACTGAGTTTATGGAAGAGATAACCGAGCCCTCCAGGAAATTATATCCATCCATAACCTCTAGATGGGTTTAGCAACAGGAATTCTCCGAGAGGACATGGGGGAAGAGCTCAGCCCTCTATGGGTCATCACCAGCTACCCAGGGAAACACTCTCCTCTGGATCCCACTTGCCCTGTGTATTCCTTGGTTAGAGCTTTAAATCCTGATCAAAGCCTCTCCCTGCAGATCCACCGCTCCCAAAAATCATTTGGCAAAGTCCAAGTGAGCTCAACCTTATCTGAACAACTGCACGTTGTACCTGGAGACTGTCTCAAGAGGAGTCACCTTCCCTTAATGTCTCTAAAGGAAGGTCATAAAAATAACTATTTCCAACCCAGGATGCATTAAAAGATGGTGAGAATTATCTGATGGCACTCAAACAGAATCACAGAATGCTCTGGGTTGGAAGGGATCTTTAAGACCATCCCATTCCATGGGCAGGGACACCTCCCAGGGTACTCCAAGCCCCATCCAGCCAGGCCTGGAACACTTCTCAGGGCAATAGGACGCCGTACCTGTTTTGTCTTCTCCAGCTCCTGCTTGAGGATGTGGTTGTCCTGCTCCAAGAGCTGAGCCTGAACCTTCATTTTCGACACCTCCATCTCCAAAGATGACACCAGATTTGACGACTGCAACGAAGGAAAGGGCTCAGAATTCAGTTTGGGAGACTCCCAGAGGCCTGAGGGCCAGTGCCAATGGGTAGGGCTGGGATGGCCCGGGATGAACACGTGTGGGAAGGGCAGGGAATTATTTGGCATCGCTGAGCTCCATTTCCAAGACAAACCTGCACGCTTTGACCTCCTGCCACATTCAGGAATGTTGAAGCCAGAGCTCAGCAAAGTCCAGCTTTGAAAGCCCACATGCGTCCCAAGACAGGGATGCCAATTCCATAGCACCTGGAAGTCCAGTTGTCCCAGTATAACCCCTACCTTTATTTTGGAGTTTTCCAGTTCCTCTTGCAGTGCCAGCCTCTCCTTTTCCCACTCTTCCAAGGTACACTTTCGCTCTTCCCTTTCCTTCTGCTCGAGCGCCCGTGCCAGCTGTTGATTGAGATCCTGCACATCTGCTTGACTTTTGGAGTTCCTCCGGCTCAGTTCTGTGTTTTCAGAGTCCAGCTGTTGGTTCCTGGTCTTCAGATCTGCCACCTGAGCGGGGACAGCAGAGTCAGCCACGACCGGTTTTCCGGGGGGAATGAGATTTTTTAATGTTTCCTTTCTTATTAAGGCAATTAAAGATCCAACAAGTGTCCCTCCAGCAGTGACTCTGACCAGTTAATTTGCCTTAATTAGAGCAGGTATATCAATCACCCAGCACACCGCTGTTCCTCCTTCCCTTGGCCACACTGATGTGGATTTTCAGGGTTATCCTACCAGGTTATTCTAAGAAGAACTTTCCTAAAAGAGACGGGGATGTAAAAGCCACTTAAACCTTCTCCTTTGGCCAGCGTACCAAACCCCGCTGAAAACCAAAGCAGCAATCCCAGGGATACAGCTGGTGCCATTCCAGCTGGGAAATAAAGCAGAGCCCGAGTCACGTCGTCTCCGTTTCCCGTGGACTACTGGCAATGCATCCCCCACAAAAGTTGCAACACAAAGATTTAAACTTTGTATTTTTACAAAATGAACTGTCCGGGTTGACTTTGGAAAGTTCTGGATAGTTACAGCCCTTGTCTCCCGAGCAATCCCAACCTCAAATCAACCCCAAGGAGGTGACAACAAGAGTCACCAGAGTTTCAACTCATAAAATGGTCCTTTTCTGCCACCTTGGTGACCGTCCAAGGGACAGTTTTTACACAGTGATGGTTTCCACAGAGAAGGTTCCAGGCTCTGACCACACACCTGCTTTTTCAGGTTGTCGACCATCTTCTGCACAGCCACTTTCTCCTTCCTCACGGCCTCTATCTTTTGCCTGAGGGAAAACGGAAGCTCATGAACATCAAAATCGCTTCTTAACGTGTTAACTACGAGAGGACAAGTTGCACCAGGGGAGGTTTAGGTTGGACAGCAGGGAAAATTCCTTCACTGAAAGGGCCGTCAAGCCCAGGGAATTGGTGGAGTCCCACCCCTGGAAGTGTTCAAAAAACATGGGGATGTGGCACTTGGGGACAAGGTTCAGTGGTGAAGATGGCAGTGCGGAGGGAATGGTTGGACTTGATAATCTCAGAGGGCTTTTCCAGCCTTGGTGAGTCCATGATTCTGAGAATGGGCTGGTTTTTAACATCGCCAGAAATGGTAATTCCAGGTATTTCTTTATAGCTCAGCATCTTTGCGTTAAGTTTGGCTCAATCCCTCCGGGTACCCCACGGAAGCCTTTTCCAGGAGGGAAGGCCAATCCCAGGATCACAGATGGTTCGGTACTTGCCAAATCCCTGGATTAACCTGCCCCGTGGACCTTTCCCTGCCTTTGCTGAAGCACAAATAATGCACCAGCCCAGCTCCTGAGGAGGTGGGTGTGTCACTGGGACACCTCAATGCCAACAGCAGAGCCTGGCTCCGGGAACGGGCATGGAAAAGGATCTGGAAAAGCCTGTCAAGCTGCTGGATTTCCAACAGCACCATGAAACGAGCCCATGTTGGACTCATAGAACCCCTTTAAACACGAAGGGGCTCAGAGAGAAGGGACAAACCACTGCGGCAAGAGCCCAAAGGTGCATCTCCCCCATGGGATTCTCACCTCATTTCCTCTCGGGACCCGCTGAGCTCCCTCAGCCTCAGGCTGGAGGCGGTTCCTTCCTCGTTCAGCGAGGTCACCTCATTCTTCAGGACGGCGTTTTCCCCTCGGAGCTTCTCGGCCTCGCACCTGGGGCGGAGAGAGGGGACGGTGAGAACAGCTCCGGGTCACACCTCGGGAGCCTGAGCTGCCTCTGATGCTACAAAGCAAAGCTACAATTGGCTTGTTTTGGGCAAAAATGGTATATTCACATTTTGCATTTATTTAGTAAGAGTTCTGAGAGTTGTCTTGCTGACCCGTGAGCGCCGTGGGATGTTCTTCCAGCTCTCCACCTCAACCCCAAGTTGGTTAAAAAATGGGCACTGTTGGCATGCGGGTTATAAATCTAAAAAGCTTCTGTACCTATCAGCCCTTAAGTTATAAATAATGTAACTTAACACCGCCTGCCAGGAGAGCAAGCTGCTTCCCCAGCTGGAGCTCAGAATCCCAGGAACAGCACTGGTGGGAAGTGCCTTTTCTGTCCAGAAATAACTTAGCGAGGGGTACGACACCTCAAAGACCAATTCCCTGCAGGAAGCTGGTGCTGAGCAATAACTGAGCCGATTTATCCATTAAAAAAAAGAAATTAAAAAATCCTTGCAGTTAAAAACCAGGTGGGTAACACCAAGTGGGTAACACCAAGTGGGTAAACCCTACAAAGTTCTCTGGGCTACAATGGTATTTACTGTATCGAACACCTAAGTGGGAAAAGACTCACTATAATAATTCCCTAGGATTAACTTCAATACTGATAAAACCAGAAGCCCTTTTGGCATTTTGAACTCCTGCAATTCTCTCGTATTAAGCGAAATATTGCGAAAAGCAGCAGCGGTTTCAGCATCCCGAGCAACAATCGGGACTCAGAGAGGGAACAAACGGAGCCGAGCAATGTTAGTAAAAGCCAAAAAGCGTTCTGGAAGCGTTCCCGTGGCTTTTGGATACGGGAATGCAGGGGTTTCTCTGGGATAAATTAGACACCGGTGGTGACCACATCCACGGCGGGTCACCCCCGTGGGTTTATTCCAGCGGTGGTTATCCACGACTCAGGAGGATTCGAGAAGCTCCACGGTGCCCGCGGTTAATCTACGGGGGTTAATGCGGGCGTGCGGCGCGGAGCGTGGGTGGGTTAGTGCGGCTACGGCGGCGGCGCCGGGCTACGTTACCTCAGGGCATCCACCTTCTGCTGCAGCTCGGTGCACGCGCTCCGCAGCCCCCGCGCCGCCGGGAAGGAGGTTGGGATACCCGGAGTGGCCGCTGCCTCTTCCTTCACCTCGGGCTCTCGTGGCTCCCTCTTGTCCGGCGGCGCTCCTCGGAACATGCCGGCGCTCCGGGATTTGTCTTGGTGACCCGTGAGCGCCGTGGGATGTTCTTCCAGCTCCCCACCTCTCACATCACCATGTGCATCCGCACGTCCTTGAACGTCTTGCTCTTGGACATCTTCCAGCCCTTTAACTTTGCGGAGGAGTTGAGTGTTTCCCTCTTGGAATGTGACGCTTTCTGACTCGCTTCCTTCCTGTTTGCCACGAAGACCCCTCAGCCTGTGCAGGTTGTCCTCCAGCACTTTATTCCTTTCAATTAACTGCATCATTTTGGCTTTCAGGTCCTCGTTTTCCACCTGGATTTCTTCCTGGAGACACAGGAGCTCAGACTGCGTCATGGATCTGTCTTCTAACTCTTTGACCCTTTCCCAAAGCTGAGCTATAATGCCCTTCAGGTCACCAGGAGCATGATCCAACAGGAAAGAGGCTTCACTCAGTTCTTCAGCCTCCTCCGGCTCAACCTGCAGCTTCAAAGCATCAGAAACCAACCCTTTATTTTTGGGGGCTCCTCTGCCATTTAGCAGATGAGCCTCCTGCTGTTGAACATCGTCACGTGGCACTTTCCGTCTGAGAGTTTTCTCAAGATCTCTCTTTTCTGGCAGCAGAGGCGCCCAAGAGAGCAGTTCTTGGCTCCTCTCCCCATCCTGACTGCCATCAGCATCCAGAGCTGCCCGACTTCCTCGCATCCAACCCCGCTGCACCTCGAGCGCGTGGCCGCCCGCCCTGGATTCCACCCACCCTTCCTCCAGATCCGAATCCACCTCCGTCGCATCTTCCACCTCTGAACTACCAATTGGGAGGACATTTAAATCTGTTCCCTTCTCTGCATCTTGACAGTCGCCGGACAACCCTTCCAAGTTGGGATGCGTTTCCTCCAGTTCCGAGCCGGAGTCGCCGGGACTGGAAGGTCGTTCCCGACGTGCGGCTTGGAGCCGGCGCTGCAGCCTGAGGATCCGGGCAGCCATCCTCACGTTCTCCTTCACGGCCTGCTCGTGCACCTTCTGCAGGCTCTGGAGGACTTCTGCGTCATCCCCCAGAGGGGCCTCGCCAGGGTGAGAGGCCATCTGGCTCTTGGCTTTCTCATACTCACCCTCCAGGGCCCCGTAATGGCTTCGGAGGGCGGAAAAACCGCGCGTCTCCCACCGCAGCTCCCGTATTTCCCCTCGAAGGGCTGAGATCTCCAAGCTCATCTCGGCCTTTTCTGCCTCTGCTTGTACACAAACAGCTCTGTTCAAACTCTCCAGAGCGAGAAGTTTGGAGTTGAGCTCCTCTTTCTCTTGCTTGTACTCGCTGTCCAGCCTCTCCAGCTTCTGCCTCGCCAGCTTCCCCTTTTCCTCCATGGCGGACATTCGCTCGTCTCTGTCCTTGAGCTCTTTCTCGTGGTCGCTCTGGAGCTGGGCCATTTTCCCCTTCAGCTCCTTCTCCTGCTCCTCAGCGGTGCTCCTCAGGTCCCTCAGCTCCTTCTCCAGCTGCTCCCTCTCACACACCAGCTTGTTCACCTCTTCCTTGAAGTTCTTCTCCAGGAGATCCCTCTCCCGGGCGAGGGCAGAAGAAATGGCCTTCTCGCTTGCCAGGCTCTCCTTCAGCCGCTCATGGGCTTTGGAGACCTCCCGAGCAATTCCATCCCTCGCAAACTCCCACTGGGATCTCTCCTCTCTTTGCTGCTCCACCAGTTCCCGCCACTGATGACCTTCCAGGCTTTGAAGGGTTTCTTCGTGTTCATCCACAAGGGTTTGCGTGTCCACAGAAAACTGAGATTGGGCACGGGATGCTCTTCTCTTACAGTCACTTGCCATTTTTGTCCTAAATGTGGTTAATATAAAATATTACTAAATCCTGGGCTACCTCAAGTGGCTTTTTAGGCTGAACAAAACAAGGTGGGAAAAATCCCCTTTTTTCCACCAAGTTTCATATTATCGGGCGAGTGTTTCAGAGAGCTAAAGTTTAATTGGAGGCAATTTGGTGAAACTTCCGAAAGGAAAAGCTTTGGCAAAGAGTAACAACTCCTGAAACATCCTCAGGAAAGATTTCGTGTGCCACATGCGCCCTTCTGTTCCCGTGCTCAGATTTTTGGGGCAGATGTTCTTACCCTCGTCTCCCCCATCACCCCTGGATGGTTTTAAGTTTCTTCTGACACTCGGACTTGGCAAAAAGCATTTCCCAACCATCCCTTTTCTTTAGAAACTCTGAAAACCCCAGAGTTTCAGAAGGACAAAGCAGGGGTTTGTCAAGCACAGGGATCCTGAACTGAGCTCAAGTTAACCATGCCTGGTTGTGCTTTAACAGCATCGTTGCCTCCGGGAGAGCTAAAAATTAATATTAAATACCTGCTGGAGAAAGGTCAGAAGGGAAAAAAAAACAAACACTGGTGTTGTGGAATAAACCAGGGATCAGTCAGAATTAAGTGCCATGGGTCCACCCCCACACCAAGCCGTTGAGGTCCAGTGCACCACGACCGTCCCCACCACCAGACTCACCTCTCCTCCTCCAGCTCCTGCTGGTGCTTCCTCAGCAGCTCCTGCTGGAGCTCCTCCTTCTCCAGGGCGTGCAGCTCTGCCAGCCTCTCCAGCTGCTCGTGGAAGCCCCGCTCCAGCTTCCCCTTCTCTTCCTGCAGCGTCTGCACCACAAGTCTCATCTTCTCTTCCACCCAGACACCGTTTTGGATCAGCTCCTCCTGCTCCCGACTGAACTTCTCTTCCACCTGCTCCAGCCTGGCTCGGAGATCATCTTCGTGCTCCTGCCTCAGCAGCTCTCGCAGGTTGGCCTTTTCCTCCTCGAAACACCTCTGCAATTTGGTTTTCTCCTCGCCGTGTTTGCGGTCGAGCTCGCCCTGCTGGTCCCTGAGTGCGGCCGCCTCCCCCTGCAGCTCTGCCAGCTGCTTTTGGAGGGCAGTTATCTGCTTCTCCATGACCTTCATCTCTCCCGAGTGCTTCTTCCTCGCGTCCTCTCGCTCCTCTTCCCACCGGGCTTTTGCCTCATCCAGCTGCTTTTCATAATGGCTCACCTACAAAGGGAAACGGGAGGTTTTCCACAGAACGTTCTACAGAGATGTTTCTCCTCGATATTTCCATACTATGTGGTTTTATGCATTCATTTTACTGAATGTTTTGATTCACAAAATCAGCTTTTTGTATCGATTTCCCCTGCAGAGCTTTATTTCTTACTGGGCTCGCAGAACCCCAGAATGGTTTGGGTGGGAAGGGACCTCAAAAGACCGTCCCGTTCCAACACTTACTGTGTCCTCAAGCTCCTGTTTGAGGTGATGCAGATCCCTGTGATGCTGTTCCTTCAGCTGCTCAATGGCCATTTCTGCCTCTATGCTCATATTTAAGGGGTTGCAGTCTTCTGAACCGAGTCCTTTTAGAAATAAAAATTACATAGTAATCACCTGTTACATTGCTATAAAAACGTTATTTCTGCAATATATAAATGTATCACTCTCATCGATTTAAATTTCTTTAGGCAGCTCTCAGAATTCCCCTCACAAACAGGCAAGTGACTGCAAATATTAATTGCAGCTTTCAATATAGTCCAGCAGGACCATCTTCCAAATTAACATTAAATACCGAACCAGAGGCGGTGACCAAATCTCCCTGGGAAGGTTTTTGTGGAATTACCTCCCAGATGTTACCACCAGCCCCTACAGCGCAGAACCCAGTCCTGTGGGACATCATTACCTTGGTCAGGCTCAATCCCGCTGTTGCCGTGGCTCTTCATATCCATGTCGAACTCTTCCAACAGGGAATTTCTCAGGGAAGGCCTGAGCACTTTGCCCTGGGCACGGTACTCCTCCAGCTCTGAGTGCAGCTCATCAATCTGGTCCTGCAGCTCCTGAGAGGGAGGAGGAAGAAGCCTCAGTGAAACCAACCCAAGTGACTGAGCATCCAAGCCACCAACCATGAGACATTCCGGCGGGAATTGTCAATAATCCATCATGCCACAGTCAGAAAAACAAGAGGGAATGACTTCCCACTGCCAGAGGGCAGGAATAGATGGGATATGGGGAAGGAATTGCTGGCTGGCAGAGTGGGCAGGCCCTGGCACAGGTTGGGCAGAGAAGCTGTGGCTGCCCCTGGATCCCTGGAAGTGTCCAAGGCCAGGTTGGATGGGGCTTGGAGCCACCTGGGCTGGTGGGAGGTGTCCCTGCCCATGGCAGGGGTTGAAATGGATGAGCTTTAAGGTCCCTTCCAGCTCAAACCATTCCAGGATTCTGAGATGCAAAATTCTTAAAGGTGGAAGTATATCCTGCCCCAGCACCTTTCACTTTATTGCTTCTTCCCGTGACCTTTTATTAAACATCAGGAACCTCCACAAATTAGGGATGTAAATAGAGAAGCTGCAGGCTGGCTCACCTTGAAGAAGCCTCTTGGCCACACAAGGTTTTGGGGAGGAGAAGACAAACTTTCCATTCTCAGTTTCACTTTAAGAAAATAGCACTGGTTTGGAAACCAGCAAAATGGGGATACACCTGATTTTTGCTGTAAGTTCCCACAACTCTGAATTCCTAGCGATGCACAGACCCTCTCCCAGCCCACTCCTCGGGAAGCCTCATCCTCTTGGCTTTGTGGAAAGAGCTTTCCAAGCCCCTCTGCACTGCTGTTTGCAGTCAGCATGTGGCCCCTTGGGGACATTGGCAGCGCTGGGGGAACGGTCGGACTCGATCTTAGAGGGCTTTTCCAACCTTTGTGATCACTCCATGAGGCTCTTGGTGAAGAAGGTGCCAGGTGTCAAGCCCCACGTTGAACTTACCCTGCACTGCTGCTCGTACTCGCTCTTGATCTGGGCCAGCCTCTCCTCCTGCAGGAAAAACTCGGCGCTGTTGGGATCCAGGTCACCAAACTGAAACATAAGAACAGGATCTGGTTATTCAGCCATCCAACAGCCCCTGGGAGCACTGCATGGAGGCCATTCCTGCAGCCCACTCCAGCATTCCCGCAGCCCACTCCAGCATTCCCGCAGCCCACGCCTTCTCCCCTACATTTTTTTCTGTTTTAACCAAAGGAACTCTACTTTCCCACCGGTAGGAAACAAGGACCAACCTCCCTAAAAACTCTCTGCCACCGCAGCTCTCCCGCTCACTCGTATTTCACTTTTCTAGCTTATCACACGTACATCTCGGACAAATAATCCCAAGCTTTAAAGGAAGCTGGGAAAACTGCTGCCTTGGAATTCCAGAACAAGAACCTTTGCCTACGGATACGCAACCTCAAACACCTTTGGAAAAGCTGATATTCTGATGAGTTTCAAGTTCACCTCGATTTCCACCTAATTACATGGATTGTCTTCTCTGGGAAGGACCTGCATGTTGGGTTTATCCGAAGCTTAGCACTGTGTGGGAGGGGAAAAAAACCCAACCCTTCAGAGCTACAGGACGATCGCTTCATTCTGAGGCTTCCTAATTTAATTAGGATAAAGTTGCAGCTAAGGTGGAGCGTCTTTGAGTTCCTTAGCTGGAAGGCAACCTGTGTCACCAGGGCAGGCTGTGCCTTTGTCCCACCTGGAGAAGGACTCCAAGAGCCTCTCCGGCTGTGGATTCAGTAACTGAAAAATGGCTTAATTCCGGAATCCCACCGGGGAAAAGGAAGATTTTACCTTCTCGGCCAGGACGTTTTCCAAGTTCCTCTGCAGTTTGCTGGCCAAGCTTTCGCACTCAGCCAGTTTTTCTCCCGTTTCCAGCAGCTCGCTTTCCAGGCGGCTGTTTTCCTGGAGCAAACAAAAATCCAACAAAAATGTAACCCAAGAGCCTCAGCGTTTGGAGGAGAAAAATATAAACGTGTGTTAAACTCATTCAAAAAGGAGTCAAGTTGGAGCAGGACATTTCCCAAACTTCAGCCAGAGATGGGAATTAGGAATCCGCGTGCACACAACCCACCCGGGGCACGGCAAGTGTGAACGCTGGACTTGTGAGAAACGATCCACAGGTGTGACAGCAAGTTTGCTTTAGATGTTTTGGGGGTTTTTATTTGTTTTTAAAGCAACGTCTTAAACATCGCCAAGGTGTTCTATTATCTCCTGGCTGGACAGAAGAAGATCCAGCAAGGCATCTGTGTACGCGCACGCTCTGCGCTTGGTGGCACTTGAACTGGAGCCTTAGGAATCCACAGAACGATCTGCAGAGGTGATCCAAAGACCCATTCTCTTGGACACACTCCTACCTCGCTCCTTAAATTCCTTTTGGCCAGCTCCACACACCCCACAACTCCCGAGGGAAACCCCGGCCGCGTTGGGTGCCCCCGTCACCTTCAGGGCCAGGGCCAGGCGGTCCCGCAGGTAATTCTCATCCGTCTTCAGCTTTTCCATGTCCTGCTCCAGCTCCAGCCTCTGCTTGTTTGCCTGCTGCAGGATCTGCTCCCGCTCCCTCCGCAGCTCGTTCTTCAGAGCCGCGAGCCGCTCCTTGTACTCCTCGTCCAGTTTCCTGCGGAGGTGCCGGAGGTGGGAAGGGCTCGTTGGAAGCAGCGGGTGGCAAACGCCACCAGGAGCGCTGGCACTGCCCCCAGGAGCGCTGGCACTGCCCCCAGTGATGCCAAGGAGGAGGGGAGGGACGGCACGGGGCAGCCCTACCTGAGGTTGTACTCGTTGCGGCGCTCAATGGCGGCGTGGTGGTCGTCCACCTCGGAGGCCATCAGGGATTTCAGCTTCTCGGCCTTCTCCAAGTCCGAACGCAGCTTCTCCTTCTCTCTGGCCACTTGGTCAAACCTCTCCCTGCAGGAAGCAGAACCATGCTGGGTTGGGTTGTCCCCCTGCCGCTCCCCCAGCGAAGGTTTTTGCAACAACACCAGAGAAGAACAGCTCAAAGTTCTCCAAGGGTCTTAGTAACTGCGTTTAGTCATTAGATTTGAACATGCACCCATAGCTATGGAAATGTCTTGATATCCTCATAGGTCCTGAGACCTCAAGCTCCCAGAATTCATCAAATCCTGGAATGGTTTGAGTTGCAAAGAACCTTAAAGATCACCTCACTCCATCTCCTGCCATGGGCAGGGGCACCTCCCACCAGCCCAGGTGGCTCCAAGCCCCATCCAACCTGGCCTTGGACACTTCCAGGGATCCAGGGGCAGCCACAGCTTCTCTGCCCAACCTGTGCCAGGGCCTGCCCACCCTCCCAGCCACCAATTCCTTCCCAATACCCCATTTAATTCTGCTCTTCTTTAGGGTGAAGCTGTTCTCCCTTGTCTGGCCTCTCTGGACTGTTCTCTAGACTCAACAGTCCCAACTCTCTCAGCCTGTCATATCGGAATAGAAATATCCTGAATATGAATATCCTGAATATCCAAACTATTAAAATATTTACAGGACAAACAAAACACCACAAACAGCTGGAGCTTGGGCACACGGCAAAGGGATGCAACAGTCACACAACGGGAATTAACTGAGGGGACAATTCTTGGAGCCGGGGTCTCCAAAGTGGGATGGACAAGATGATCAACTGCCACGTGGGAAGAAATAGTTGAGCTTCTGGAATACATGTATAGAATTTATAAATCAATAAATATACATACAGGGAAGTGTTTCCCATCTCCCACACTCTCTCAAGAGAGAAACCTGCATGGCAAGCCTGGTGCGAAGTCAAACTGCGTTGAGTTCCAAACAAACAAAGTGGGACTGCTCTGTGACTTTGTACCTCCCTTCCCATCTACCTCATGGCAAAACCTCTGGAATGCCAGAAATCCATCTGGATTAAAGGCACTGATAACAAATTGCATCAGTCTCTCTTTTAAGCTGTGCATTCCTTGGCCATCCACGGGGATAGCAGTGACCCCTTCCAGACTCTTCCCACACCGGGAACAGCCTCCCGCTTTCGTTTTTTAACTTTTCAACTGCATTTTCCTGCAATCCTTGGGGTTGTGTTAAAACAAACGAGGCAGGTGGACGTTTCGGAGCAATCCAAGAGCCTTCCAGTGCCACGTGGAGACCCCCCCCATTCACCAGCTGCCCCTTTAGCTCCCGCTCTGCCCCATCGGAGCGGCTGCTCCAGCGATCCCACGGACTCACATCAGGTGCCTGATCTCCGTTTTGAAGCTCGCCAGGGCTGCCTGGTGGACCCCGTTCTTGGTTATTAGAAGCTCGTTCTCCAGTGCCAGCGTCAGCTCCGTCAAGTTCACCTTCCCATCCAAGCTGAAGTCCAAAGCCTGGGGGAAAACCAAAGCGCTGTTAGAGTGGAATGAGCCCTGCAGGAGCCCCACGACGGCCGGACCTGGAGTGACAGGATGAAAGGAGGAGGCTCCAAGGAGAGCCCTGCTTGCTAATTAATCTGTCACAAACGCCTTCAGGGTGGTAAACCAGACACCTCTGCCACCACCTTCCTGTGTTCCGGAGAGGGGGAGATGGGAAGCGACCCCGTTGTGCTGCAGGACCAAGAGGAAATTAAGCCCAGGCCTGATGAAATGCTCTGATTCCCTGGAGGATCTAATGGCACCAGCCTTCATAGAATCATAGAATCAGCTGGGTTGGAAGAGACCTCCGAGATCATCAAGTCCAACCCTTGATCCAACCCTACTGTTATTCCCAGATCATGGCATTCAGTGCCACGTCCAGCCTCATTTTAAAAACCTCCAGGGATGGTGAATCCACCACTTCCCTGGGCAGGCCATTCCAATGCCTGATCACCCTCTCTGTAAAGAATTTCTTCCCAATATCCAACCTAAACCTCCCCTGGCAGAGCTGAAGCCCGTGCCTTCTTGTCCTACTGCTGGTTGCCCAGGAGAAGATGCTTCCTCAGCATCAGCTGCTGCAGGAGAGTGGTGGGAGAAGTTCACGTTGAACAGAACCAGCTCTCGGCAAGAGAGGCAACAGGAAACCAGGGAGGATTGGATGGCAAAGATCCCACCTCTTGGAAAGCGAGTTATTATCAGCAACTGCTTAGGATTTTATGGAATAGTAGGATGGCTTGGGTTGGAAGGGACCTTACAGATCACGGTTGGACTTGATGATCTCAGAGGTCTTTTCCAAGCTGGTTAATTACACGATCTCATTCCAACCCCTGCCATGGGAAGGGACACCTTCTACTAAATCGGTCCAACCTGGCCTTGAAGAAAGGCCTTTCCTTTTGTATCCAAAACACACATGGATGTGGCACTTGACAACATATTTTGGTGGTGACCAAGGCAGTGATAAGTTGATGGTTGGACTCGATCTCACAGGTCTTTTCCAACTTAAACGGTTTCATGATCCAACCTAACTCTGCAGGAGCACAAAGCAGAGCTCAGAAGGGCCTCTGGCAGGGTTGGAACACTGCAGACAGTGGAGCAAGATCTTACAGCAGGATGGACAGGGATGGGATTTATTCAAGCATCTGATTTGCGTCCCCATCACCCTTTTATTCTATAACAGGCTACGGAGGACTGGGCAGGGTTTTGGGTGCTGTTCTCCACCTCAGCACCAGCAGTAACTCAGGTCCCCCCAGCGTTGAGAGGTTTTGCAGGTGCAGCTCTTCAGGTAGGGAAAGGAATGAAATGGCTTTCCTACAAATGTAGGTGACCCTTTGGAGCCGAGCTGGAAATCACACCGTATTTTCATCATGAGCTTCCACTCCTCTGCAGTGGACTGTAACGGAAATGACTGGAAATGTCGCAGAACTCAGTCTTGTCACTGGAACTGGGAATTTTTATAGGATCCCAGACTGGTTTGGGTTGGAAGGGACCTTAATGATCATCCCATCCCAACCCCTGCCACGGGCTAGGACACCTTCCACCAGCCCAGGTTGCTCCAAGCCCCGTCCAACCTCGCCTTGGACACTTCCAGGGATCCAGGGGCAGCCACAGCTTCTCTAGGACACTTTTAAAAGTGGAAAAACCCAACAAATTCAAAAGGGAAAAAAATAACCCATCTACAATCCAGCATCCAACGCTGGGAGAAAACAGCACAGAGCTGAGGGGTGGGACAGAGCTAGGGGGTTACCTTCAGGATCTCCTGGCTGTTCTCGATGCCCTCCTGGTGCCAACAGTCGAGCACGCCCTCCACGCAGCCATAGCCCATGCCGTCATCCAGGCAGGAGAAGAGGGAGAAGCCGATGGTGCTGGGCATGGCCGAGGGGGTGGTGGTGCGGCGCCCGCTCTCGTCGAAGGACTGCTGGGAGAGAGAGGGGGGTCAGGGTGCCAGAGGGCCAGCCCAGGGGCTCGTAGATGTCATTTCCCTGCTCCAGAGATCAGGGATTAAGGTCTGCTGTCCCTCGCTGCTGAGCAGCAACCCAGCGGGAACGCTCCTACCGACCCCACGGCGCGACCGGTCACTTGGGATTTCCACTAAATCCAAGGAGGAGCTGACCCCCAACGCTCCAGGAGCGTCCCCCACCCCTCATTTTTGGGTGCGAGTGTCACCTCCCCTATAAAGGCTGCAGGGAGCACATGCAGAGAAGCTCCGGGTATAGCCCTCAGCTTCCAGGCCAAGACAGGGAGCAGAATTCCAACTCTCTCTCTCAGAAAATTAATAATAATCGGAAAAGAGATGTGGGACCTGCATGGCCACAGTGCCCAGCCCGCCCCAGTGCGCCCAGTTTATACCGGCCCGTGCCCCTGGATCCCTGGGAGTGTTCAAGGCCGAGTTGGCCAGGGCTTGGAGCAACCTGGGCTGGTGGGAGGTGGAACTGGATGGTCACTGAGGTCCTTCCAACCCAAACCATGCTGGGATTTTATAACCCTATACCATTTACTCACTGCTCTTCTCAGGCTGCCAGAGCCACCTCCCCTTTACCATGATGGCATTTCCTGCTTTATCTCCCCTCACCCCAACCCTCCCAAAGAAGCTTTTTCTGCGAGATAATTTGAGATCTGCTCTTTGAAGCAGCTTGCTGTCCCCACCTCCTGCCCCCATAGGACCCTCCCAGCTGCCACCTCGGGGGACAAAGGGAGAGGAAGAGGAGGAGGAAAGCTAAATGGGATTTTTCCAATGGCTTCTCCCCCTCTTCTCCCAGGAGTTTCCCACCTGCATGGAGAGGTGCCGTTTCAGCTGCCGGTACGGAGTGGAGGCCGACGGCGTCAGTGACTTCCCGTTTTTAATGAGGCCATAAAAGAAGTCCTCTACACTCATGGTCCCGTCTTGCTCCAGGTTGTGGAGCACCTCTTCCAGCACCTGCAAGGAGACAGAAATCACATCCATCACCAAACCAGCACGGGAACAACCTGGCAGAACAAAAACATCCCATTCCCGAGGCTCTACAAAGAGCAAAGCAGGAGCTCCGTGACCCCGCACCAGCCTGATGCTGGCACAGGAACCTGCACGTGGGAAACTGCAGACACGAAACGCCATAAAAAAAAGCTCCTGGTCAGCTTGGAATCTCTATTTAATGAGGCAGCACGAAATAAAACTGGCCCGTTTCGTTCCGCTCCCTGGACGGGGTGACCTTGGGAATTCAGCACAATGGACTGAGAGGTGCCAAACCCTCGGCAGCTTGAAGTGACCAGGCAAAAAAACCCACGGTAAGACACAGCAAGGTTCCAATCGATCTGGTTTTATGTCCCAGGGCACGTTGCTTTCTGAGCAACGCCAGAGATGTCCCCATTAGTCCCGTCCTATTTCTTTGCCTCTGGTTTATCTTTCCCATTTTTCCGCCTTAAGACCCTGTGGATGCTGCAAAGGAACACCTGCTCAGGGGCACGTTTGATGGAGGGAATTGTTACAAGCCACGTTGTTTTAAGATGCAAAAAGTCGGGCTTTTTTCTTAATAAACCCAAATCCTAGGTTGGCCAGAGGCTTTCTTTGCTAAAGAATTAATTTTCTCCTGGGCTCCTGCCGCAGGACAGGCCTTCACAAAGTCAAAAGCAACCACCTATGAATATTTAACCCGTGTTTACTGTCTAGCCTTGAAGATTCCTGGGATTAAGGAGACATGCCTGGAATCCAAGAAATGTTTTTAGATTCCAATTTCCTCTGCAATTGCATGAGGAGACACGCACACGATGGTGCGAGGCTGGCTGCCTTCTCCTCAAGCAGCCACCCGCGTCTGATGGTCTGACACCAGAAATGTTGCTGGAAAACCAGGAACTGGAAACTCCTTCCCAAGTAGCAACCTGTTGACCAGGACAGATTTTGGGGGGATGCACTAAATCCCAGGCATGGGAGGATCCGTAGGTGGTCACTCACCTCTCCGGCCACCGTGTGCAGCCCATACTGCTCGCAAATGGAGACCAGCTTCTTCCTGTTCAGGTGGCCATCCCTGGTGATCCCCAGGTGCTCACACACCTCCTGCAGCTTCTCCTCTATCCAGTCTGGGCTGGGGGAGGTGCCAGGGGAGGCATTCAGGTCATCCGGGTTCCAGAACCGCAGCTGTCCTGGAAACGGGGAGGAATCGCTCCAGTTTTTGGAGTGGCCACCAGGAGACCTGGGGGTTCTGCACATCTGCTGTGGTGGGCAGAGCTCCTTCCTGCCTCATCGGATCCCACGGGATCATCTACTTGAGCTCATGCTGCTCAGAGCACCCTTGGGATTTTGGGATGTGGACAGTGGTCCCAGCAGCGTCAAACTCCACCAGAAGGTTCTGCTCAGCATTCACCCCACAGGGGAGGCAATCCCATGTCCACAGAATCATGGAACTGAGGTTGGATAAGCCCTCTAAGACCACTGAATCCAACCATCCCCCAGCACTGCCAAAGCCACCAATCCCACGTCTCCAAGTGCCACATCCACATGTTTTAAATTCCCCCAGGGATGGGGACTCCACCATGGCCTTGGGCAGCCTGTTCCAGAGCCTGAGCAGGTTCAAGGTGACCTACAGCCAGGACAGTGGCCAGCAGGATCTTTGGGAATGTGGATGATTCCAGTGGCCAACGTGGGCTGGCAGCCAGGGGATGGGCATAGATGGCGAAGGGACCCCTCTTCCCCTGGGCAGTCATGGGACCAAGGGAGCTGCAAGGCCACCTCCTGGGGCTGGAAAAGCAGCTTCAGGAGGGAAAACACGGTTCCTTTGGATGGGGGAGGGATTAGAGAGCAGCTGAAATACAGAGGAAGTGTTGGAGCAATGAAAAGGAAGCTTTTTATACGGAGGATGGTAAAATGCTGGCACAGGGAGGTGGTGGCTCCTCCCTGGAAGTGCTCAAGGCTGGGCTGGACAGGGCTCTGAGCAACCTGGTTTAGTGGAAGGTGTCCCTGCTCATGGCAGGGGTGGAACTGGACATCTTTCAGATCCCCTTCCCAACCCGACTACACCATTTTATGACCCTGTGACAACCAAGGGAACCCTTTAACAACCGGTTCCTGCTGACATCTAGTGCCCACCGAGCTCCACTACAGCAGCAGGAGGGGGCACCATGACCAGGTCAGGGCCACCAGGATGAAGAAGGCACAGAGGGTAAGGCACGAGATGTGCCCTCCAGGGCTTCAGCTTTCATCCCCAGGGGCACCTCCCCGAGCTCTGCCCCAGCCAGGCCAGGGTGCTCCACATGCCCAGTTGGCCCAGGACCCTCTCCACATGCTCCCCTGGTGGATCTTCAGAACTGGAAGGAGGACAAGGGGCTGCTCTCAAGGTTCTTACCCTCGGCCTCGTACTCCTCGCTGTCTCGCGTCTTCCAGCGCTGCGGAGGAAACAAAAGGTCCCCGAGTTATTACCATGGCAAGATGTCATGTCACCCTTACGATGAAAGGGACTCAGAGGACAGTGCTGAAGGAGCCGCGGAGCTCCAGCAAAGCCTCCAGGCTTTCAGATCCTTGAAGCGCTCCGGCACGGAGAGACCACAGCGGCAGCAGGAGGCACCCAAAGTCCCCCCAGATGACCCAGGAGAGGTGCCACATCACAGCCTGGCATGGCGAGGGGGAGGGAGAGGAAGGGGTTCGCCCCCCATGAAAATCATGCTGCTTGTCATCTTGGAGGGGTCGGTGGCGATGGGGACGCAGGGAAGGTCCACCCGCTACCCGGGCTATCCTTCCCTTCCAGCGCTCCCTTTTTGCCCTGGTTTGGCCCACGTTTAGCCAAGCCCATCCCAAAACTCCTCCGCTAACGGCAGGTTGAGGTCAGGAGGCAAACCTGTGCCAGCAATGAGCTCGAGGCAGGGGGGAAAAAAAAAAACCCCAAAAGAAGTCTTTGGTGGTGTCAACGCCCCCCACTCCCCCTGGCAGTGCCCCGTCGGCTCAGTGGGAGCAGGATTTAAGATGATCCCCTCGTGGACTACACGATGCCCCGTCCCTGCCACCCCCAGGGAGGCCAAGAGTATCTCCTGCCAGGCGACACGAGGTCCTGGGCTCGGCAGATGTTCCTTCCCCAGCGGCACAGGCGGATCCCTCCGGCCCGCACGTGACGGATGGATTTGGAGGCAAAATCACCCGGGACCATAAAGAGGCTCTAAATCACCACAGGAGGAAAAAAAAAAGTTCAATGCGTCTCGTTCCGATTACAGCTAAAAGCCATTAATCTACAACGTTGCCATGGAAACGGGATTAGACCGTTTTTAGCTCCGCTCGCTCGTTCCCGTTTCAGCTGCTGGACCAGGCAGGGACAAAAAGCAGGAGCTGAGGCAACAGGTGCCATCAAATGCCATCCCTGGAAGTGTCCAAGGCCAGGTTGGACGGGGCTTGGAGAGACCTGGGCTGGTGGGAGGTGTCCCTGCCCGCGGCAGGGGGTGGGAATGAACTGAGCTTTAAGGTCCCTTCCCAACCCAAACCATTCCATAATTCTATGTAATTACCATCTGCAGAGAGAGAAAACAGCCTAAAAACCTCAGGAGCTGCCCCAATCCCAGCCCTGAAGTGCCTGCAACAGCCAACTCTGTGCGGAGAGAGGGTCTTGGAGAGCCCGAGGCCCCGTCCTGGTCCTTGTGGTGGGAGGGACAGTGATGCTCAGAAAGTGGATCCACTGCATCCAAACCTTCCTGCATAAGCATCCTAATTATATTGGTATATATTTTATAGCATCAGACCCTCTACGTTCAAGGATGCCTCAAATCCAAGAAGCTGCAGCTGCCTCATCCCTGGAAGTGCTTATGGACACCTTGGATGGGGTTTGGAGCAACCTGGGCTAGTGGAAGGTGTCCCTGCCCACGGAAGATGTCCCTGCCCACAGTAGGGAGGTGTCCCTGCCCATGGAAGATGTCCCTGCCCACAGTAGGGAGGTGTCCCTGCCCATGGAAGGTGTCCCTGCCCATGGCAGGGGTGGAAGGTGTCCCTGACCACAGCAGGGGGGTGGAAGGTGTCCCTTCCCACAGAAGGTGTCCCTGCCCATGGCAGCAGGTGGCACTGGATGAGCTTTAAGTTCCCTTCCGACCCAAACCATTCTGGGATTCCACAACACCAAAAACCCGAAGAGGATGAACACAGGGAAGGAGCTGGGGGCTGGCAACCCCTGGCAGCGACCCCGGGGCGCTCCTGTGACCTCCCTCCCTCTGTCCCTCCCTCGCTCGGGGTCCCTTTGTGTGCCGAGAGGGGGCTCGGGGTTGGCCACCGGAGCACAAAGAGGGGCCAGAACATCCCGATGTCAGGCAGGCCATTGTTCCCCGGCCCCGGGAGCCCTCCAGCTGGCCGCGGGTCACCCGCGCGGGCGCCGGGATCCCGGCAATGCCGCGTTCTCCGGGAGGCGCGTGCTCCGGGGCCGGGGAGCAGATGGCCACAGCTCCCGGCGCATCTGCAGCCTGGGCCGCCTGCTCACCGCGGCCTCTCCCCAGAAGAAGGCAGTGACCACCTCTCTCCCCCCTCCTCTGCCATCTGCTCCAGCCAGCCAGACCTTTGTTCTCCCCCCCCGGAATATAGCGCTAATTAAAACGATGAGCGGGAGGGCACGCTCGGCCCGAGGTGAGCCATGACCCCCATGGGGACACAAACCCCACCCTGCCCCAATCCCTGGGCCGAGTGGCCAGAGTGGAGACCCCAAAAAGCCGTCAAATCTCCACCCCACTTTGTCGGGTGCCTTCAGCTCCAAAGCACCAGAGGAATGTCAATAACACACTTTTGTGGGAAGCGGGCGCTGTCCCGCCCTGTCATCCACAAATCCTGGCTTCACAGGATAATCCCACCTCAGGAGCCTCACACGGAGGACCCAAAGACAGGGGGTTTCAACCTGAGCCTCCCAAAAGGTTTGGCTCCTCACATGGAGGACCCAAAGACAAGGGGTTTCAACCTGAGCCTCCCAAAAAGTTTGGCTCCAAGGCCACGCTGTGCTGGAAACAACTCTGTGCAGGAGCAACCACAGATGATGGTGGGAGTGGCTCCAGAAGGCACCGAAGGGACAGAGCTGGGATGTGACAGCAATTTCCACAACCTCAAGATCAGGCTGGACAGGGCTTGGAGCAACCTGGGCTAGTGGAAGGTGTCCCTGCCCATGGCAGAGGGTTGGAATGACACAATCTTAAAAAGTCCCTTCCAACCCAAACCATTCCGGGATTCTGTGAACCTGCAAGGAGGAGGGACCTTTCCCACGCAGAGCCAGCGGCTGGGGAAGGGGAGGTGATGGATTCTCTGCAGAGAGGTTTGGATGTCACCATGGGGGACAACCTCCTGCAGGTCAGAGGGACCCTCAGGATCCCACCACCAACCCCAAACCCACTGCCCAGCTACTCATTCCTTTATCCAACTGCACCTGAAAGCCACCAGGGATGGAGGTCATGGAGCCTCCTGGGGCAGCCCATCCCTCTGGCCTCTCCTCTCGCCTTTAGGGCCACAAGGAGGGGCAGGATGGAGGGAGGGAAGGAAACCTCTCCCACGGAGCCAGAGCCCTTTTAATTGGCGCCGCTCGAGAGCGAGTGCCAATTAAGCTGCCCTGCCCCAGTTCTCAGGCCACCGACAGCCCCGGCCGGAGCCAGGCGCGCGGAACGTCGGCGGTGTCCGTACACACAGCAGGAGAACACCGGGAAAGGGCCGCTGGTTGCGCCAAATCCCAAGGAATCAACGCCCCAGGAGCCTCCAACACTTCTCTGGGACCCCTCAAAACCTCCCAGCGACTTCTTTCCACGGATCTGCTTCGGAGGGACAGCAACGCTGATGGAGATTTTGAGTTTAACCTGGTTTTTTTGCTTAATTTGCAAGAGAATGAACTGGCCCCCCCATCACCCCATAAGGCATAACAAGCATTCCCGGCAGGAGACCGATCCGGCCCCCCCCGGTTACACACCGGACGGGTTAATTAACTGACCTCGTTAATAGACTACCCTTTTACACCTTAGTGGCAGTTAAAACACGGGAGTAAGGTCAGAGCAGCCTCTCCCATCAAGGGCATGGCTTCCCTGGAGGAACGCGGGCGGATCAACAGCGATCCCAAGGTCAGCTCCAGGAGATGGATGAGCATCCCCGTGGTGGTGAGCAAAGGCCACCAGGAGCAGGGACGAGAAGCTGGCTCTGGTGGAAAAGCTTTGTTTTTGTTTTTGTTTTTTTTTTTCTTTAATTTTTAAGCTCAGCTGCATAGGAACAACATTAAAAACATGGAAGCTTCTCCCTTGCTCTCCCGTGCAGGGTTGGGCGTCCCCCTGCCCATCTCACAAGCGAAGCCAAGAGACAGAGAAGGGGGAGAAAGCGGCAGCGCTTCTCCTTCCCGCTGGAAAACTCCCATCCCGAATCCTGAATCGACAATACTTGGCAAGCTGGGGCGGGCTGGAAGAGGCCCAGCTCCCGGGAAACGCCGCTGGGGCCGTACCAATCCCAACCACTCGGCTCCTTTGGCTTCCCTCTCCGGGGAAGGCAAGAGATTTTTTTTTTTGGGGATTCAAAGAGAAGGACAAATTTCGGTCGCAAAACCGGGAATAAACCCAAAAATCTGGGGTTTTGAGCAAGTTTAAGTCACCATCTCTCTGCCGCCCACTGTCCTCCTTCTTCCCCATTCCCTCTGCCAGAGATCTCCGGAGCCACGGGTGGATATTTTGGCAGCTGAGCTAATGGATGTGGACGTGCTCCATCTGCTCCCAGCCCCACACTTTGTTAGCCACGGAGGCAGCGGGACAGCCCTGCCCTAATTGCTGGCCAGCGGCGCCGGCACCCGGCGCGCGTCACCGCCAGCTCCATCCCGACTTCCCACGGGAATTTGGGGGCTGGAGCATGGGAGGTGCCACCTGGCACGGCTGACTGACCCTTGGGTTAGTGACAAGCCCATCCCAAGGCTCACCCTGTTCCCCGCTCACCTCCTCGCCGGAGGGGACGCGCATGGGACACGGCTCCTCGCTCAGCGGCTCGATGACGGTCACCTCGGCGAAGTCCTCCACGGACTCCTGGAATTCCGGCAGGGAACGGCGGCCGTAGCGCTTGCCGCCTTTGATGTACTTGGGCTGCGCCTCCAGGGAGGAATCTGCGGAGTCCAAGCACAAAACACGTGGATAACACTCAGGGTGGGGGGGTTTTCCCAGATGGTGGCACACGGGGCCGGGTTGGGCAGAACCGCCACCCCTGTTCCTGCCGGACAAGCACCAGAGGCTGCCCATTCCCAGGCTCCGGCGGGTTGGGATTGGTTCTGCTTCCCCCTTAAAAATAAAGTGAAACCACATCCTCTCCCCTCATCCTTCCCAATTCCCAGATGGAGCGACCAGGATGGGAGAACCTCGGATGGGAAGCCCATTAGGTCTCTCCTCCCAGAGCTAATCCCCATTAGCGGCGCCGGGCAGGTTTAATTAAGGGACAGCCTTGGTCGGCACCCTGGGCAGCTCCGATCTCCAGATCCCTCGGACACTTCCCGGGGATTTGGATTTCAGCTCCATCAGAAGGGCGAGAACAACAGGGAAAGTGGGGGGGGGAAAACTGGGCGAGTTGGGAGATGAAGAGCTCTCGGGAGACAGCGGGGCACGTCCCAGCACTCAGTGCCATCTGTGGGATGGAAATAACCCTTTGGAGTCCCCGGCTAATCACAGGGGGCTCCGCATTCCCCCGGCTCCGGCTTCCCAGAGGACTGGATTATACCTTGCAGACAGGGATCAAAACAAAAAAAATAAAAAAAATGTTAAAAATAAAGGAAAAAAATAAAGGAAAAAAATAAAGGAAAAAAATAAAGGAAAAAAATAAAGGAAAAAAATAAAGGAAAAAAATAAAGGAAAAAAATAAAGGAAAAAAATAAAGGAAAAAAATAAAGGAAAAAATAAAGGAAAAAAATAAAGGAAAAAAATAAAGGAAAAAAATAAAGGAAAAAAATAAAAAATAAAGGAAAAAATAAAGGAGATAAAATGAGTAAGTGCGTTTTTGGGCTATTTTCAGCGCAAACCATCTGATGGTGCAAATTAAAGGGAAGCCCCAATTAACCAGGGATTCAATTAGGGGGAGGCTCCTTTGTCTCGGTGTTTGCTAACCTGACTGCCGGGAACCCCCCCAGGACCCCTCGTCAGCTTTTATTTTCCTCCACTCGTGGTGGCAGCAGCAGCAGCTTTTGAAAATTTTATTTGCAGAGGGTTCGGGTATCAAATAAATCCGAGCCTGCCAGGCTAATAAGGCGCAGGGGAAGCCGTTCCATGGTGGACAAAGGATACAGCGGGGTCTCTAAAACCCCCCCTACCCTCAGATAATATTCCTTCAGATACAGAAGGAAAGGCTTCGAGCTTGTTGGAGGTGGGGGGGAAAAAAAGAAAATATTCCACAACTTAGCACATGAAAGTCAGGAGATGGAGGGAGCCGATAGGAGAAAAAAATAAATAAAATAAAATAAAATAATCTCCAGGAGGCAGGCTGATGGGAGGAAGAGCCCCGGAACAAAAGCAAACCTTATCACTCCTATTAAAGCCTGCCCGGTGGTGAACAATCTCCAGCCAGCAGCTCTCTGCTCTGAAATGTTAATATTCATCCCATTATTCCCTCCTTCCCTCCCTCCCACGAGAGGGCTGGGCTGGGGGAGGGGGGGGCTTTGTTTTAATTCAGGGATCATTATTTTTTTGTTCCTAACATGGGGATGCACCTCAATGCCTGTCTGGTTTTGGGAAATCCATGGAGGGGGGGAAAAAGAAGCTGGAATTCAGGAACAGCAAAGCCAGAGCTAAATTTCCTTCCGGATTTCCCAAAGAAACCCGTGTCCAACCCCGCCACCGCTGCAGCTGAAAACCCAGCTGAGGGTGGTCCGGTGGAAGGTGGAAGGGGTGGGATGAGATGGTCATCCAGGTCCCTCCCAGCCCAAACGATTCCACGGTTCTGTGAAATACGAGTGACTTCACGCTGAGCCCCCTAAACAACAGGAACACCTCCCCACGTCTGCGTTTGAAGCACAAAAAGCAGGTTGGCAGCTGATTCTTCTTCTCCTCTTCGGCACCCTGGGTGAGCTTGTCTTTGCAATTAAACACCTGAGAGCATCCCCAGCAGGGAGAGGTGGACCCTCCACAGAAAGTCTCCTCCCGCTTTCAAACTGGTTGTACCTGAGCCCAGTTACTGAGGGGATCCCAGCTCGGGGGGCATCCTGAAATCCCACAGCTTGGGGGGACCCCTTGAAATCCCAAAGCTCAGGGGGCATCCTGAAACCCCAAAGCTCGAGAGGCCCCCTGAAACCCCAAAGCTCAGAGGGCATCCTGAAACTCCAAAGCTTGGGGGGCCCCCTGAAACCCCAAAGCTCGGGGGGGGCCCTGACCCCCAAGGTTCGGGGGGGGCATCCTGAAATCCCAAAGCTCAGAGGGCATCCTGAAATCCCACAGCTCGGGGGCCCCCCTG
>VWZG01001083.1:325-17922 GCA_013396735.1 Grallaria varia | reverse complement strand
AAAGCTCGGGGGGCCCCCTGAAACCCCAAAGCTCAGAGGGCATCCTGAAATCCTAAAGCTCGGGGGGCCCCCTGAAACCCCAAAGCTCAGAGGGCATCCTGAAATCCTAAAGCTCGAGGGGCCCCCTGAAACCCCAAAGCTCGAGGGGCCCCCTGAAACCCCAAAGCTCAAGGGGAGCATCCTGAAACCCCAAAGCTCGGGGGGCCCGCTGAAATCCTGTTTCCAGAGCCAGAGTGCTTTTGTTCACGTGGGTTTCAGCTCTTGCCACACCCTCTGCCCCACTGCCATATCCCACAGCCCCATCCCTGGGAACGTGAATCCATGTCCTTTCCGGAGAGCCTCACGCACCAGCCCCTCTCAGCCACGGGTACCTCCCACACCTGCAGCGTCCTCCGAGCCCCTCCAGCTCCCCTTTCCCCAACCCAACCTCCCGGCACGGTGCTCCATGTCCTTGATGCTCCCACCATTCCCCATATTTAGGGAATGCTGAGAGCAGCCCCCCCACCCCGCCGTGCTCCCCCAACGCGGGAAGTTTCTCATTCCCAGCCAAAGGTGAGGAGGAAGGATTATGGAACCATTGAAGCTGGAAAAGCTCTCCAAGATCAATTCCATGGAAGGAGCTGCCCAATCCACATGCGCTTTCAAAGGGAAAGGAAGAAGAGGTGGGAGATGTCGAAACCAAGGCCAGCAGTGAAGCAGATGTCCACGGGACTGCCCTGGGTGCCCCTTATCCCTAAAAATATCCGATATCCCACTGTGCTGGACAGAGGGGAGGATGCTCCTCTCCAGCCCCTGGTACCCACTCCTCCCACCAGCAGGAAGGCGAGATGCTCCCGCTCGGACTCCCGTTGCCGTGCGGTGGACAAGGCACCAAGAAAAGGGGAAAAAAGAGAAAACTAAACTAGATTGAGCCTTCCCTGCCTCCCACAGCCCTCGGGCTTAGGGAAACACACACTCCGGAGCCGGCGCCTAATTAAACACCGAGGTCTGATCCCCTCCCTGAGCTGGGGGGCAAGAGCAGGAGGCTGCCAAGAACGAGCCTCTCGCCCCCTTGCCCACTGCTCAGGGGGGTTTGTGCCCCCCCAAAAGTGCCCCCTGAATAAAGACACCCCCACCTTAAGCCTACATTGCCCCAGACCTCCCCGATTGAAGCAGGACGGGAACCACCAACCCTCTTTTCTTGCTCCCCCCTCCCGGCAGCAAAACGTCTCCACGCCTGGAGATTTACGCTCCATTTTCTGCCTTTCTGCACCAGATAAGTCATTTCCAAATCCCTGCTCTGTCTGTCCCCCCCTTTCCCGGGCCCAGCATCAAAGCCCCGGAGCGCAGACAAAAGGGGCTTTTAGAGCAGGAGGACCCTCGTTCAGGGGGCGAAATTAATTTCTCTGCTGCTTGAGATTTGGAAGGCAAGGGATGCTCCAGCTGCCGGGATCTGCTAAACCCTAATTCCCTCCCCGGGGGCACCAGGTACATCCCAACTCCTCCAAGGGGCTCTGTCATCGCTCAGGCTCGGCGGTGGAGGTGGAGAGGAGCCATGGCTGGGTCACCACGACCCCAAAACCCACGTGTTTCCACCCCGAGGTTTTGTCTGTGCCTAAAGCAGTGACACTGGTATGTCCAGACAGTGGCACTGGTATGTCCAGACAGTGGCACTGGTATGTCCAGACAGCGGCACCGGTGTGTCACCTGTGCTGCAGCCACCTGAACAACCTCCCCCCTCCGAGGACATCACCCCCACCAGCTCCTTTTTTCGGGTGGGCACTGCTGTTGTCTCCGGGTGCTGGGAAGGAAAAGTCCCCCCACTAAGCCCCCGCAGGGACGATGGCGTCAAACTGCTCTTTAATTTCTCCCGGGTGCTCCCGTAATCCCACGCTCCACCCCACTAATCCCTCCCTATCTGAGCTTCCACGCACTTTTTATTTGCTGTAATGGGGAGGAAAAAAAAAGCCTGATTTCTCCCCCTCCCCCCCAATCACTGATTTTAATTTTTTTCCCTTCCTTTCCCCGCCCTTAAATCTATTTTACTGTCCCAACAATGACCCGTGGACAAAGAGCAGTGGTGGCAGCAGGACCCAGCCAGGTCCCACGGGTCCCAGGAGCTAAAATAATCACTGCTTTAAACCACATTCAAGTCCTTTCCTGCTTTTCCTGGAACCACCCCCATGCTTCTTCCCAGCAGAGCCTGGGTTTGCCCAGCCAGCTGATGCTCCGGGCCACAGCTGGGTCTGTGTCCCCACACTGTCACCCCGGAGGGGACGGAGCCGACGGCAGTGGCACTGGGAATGCTGCCTGCCTTGGTTTCCAGGGCTGCTTCCCAGGCAAAGTGCCCAGGGCACACCAGGACCATCCTCCTCGCCAGTCTTCCCTTTGCAAAGGGAATTTTGCCTCTTGGCCAAGAAAATAAAAGAGCCATATAAATTTCTCAGTCGCTCTCTGCGAGCCCCAGCACTTCTCCCACCTGCTGCCTCCTCCCAAGAGGAGGGAACCCCACGGCTGCTTCTGCAGGAACCACGGCAGTTCTGGTTCCTTGTCCCCAACCCTGCTGTGACCCCAGGGCAGCCCTGTCCTACATCTCAGAAGGGTTTGGGTTGGAAGGGACCTTAAGGATCACCCCATTCCACCCCCTGCCACGGGCAGGGACACCTCCCACCAGTCCAGGTTGCTCCAAGCCCCCATCCAACCTGGCCTTGGACACTTCCAGGGATCCAGGCTTCCTGTCACCCCCAGGCTCCTTGTGACAAGGCAGGAGCACCCACAGGGACGAGGACATTGTCCCCAGTCACGTCTCCTTGGCCGTGTCACAGTCTGGGGCTGCAGAACAGACGAAAGCCACGAGCCCTCCAGTGCTCCCAGACCTTCCCATCACCCAAATCCCTGGATAAAAACCACAGCACACAGTCGCTTCCTTCCAGATCAAACTCCACGGGCACAGCAAACAGCCTTCAAACCGCTGCCTTCTCTTCCCCCACCGCCCCCCCCAAAATTAAATTTTCATTTAAATTATATGATTTAGAGCTCTTAACTCAATTTTTCCCCAAGCCCGGGGCGGGCAGGAACACCAGCCTTTCCACACTCCCTGACAGCGTGACACCGACAGCACAAAGCAGCTTGTTCTCCAAATCTCTGGCTTGATCTAAATTAAAAGAAGCGAAGACTTTGGCGTTAACCAACCTGTCAAAATGCATTAAAAGTAAAATGCCTCGCAGGCCTGCCTGGCTCTGGCTCCCTACCTGAACCCCACGCCCTTTGATTTCCTGCCATTCCGAGCCCAGCTGACAAACGTGTCCCCAAGGAGGGCTCTCCGGCTGCTCTCGTGATTTCCCTGGCGATAACCCCAAATCCAGCCCTTTCGGGAAGATTTATTTACATTTCAATCAAGCTGGAGCCTCTCAGCCATATGATTTCCCCCATAAACACAGGATGCTGCGTTAGTTCTGGTTCGCTGCCGTGCCGGGTTTGCCTCCCGCTCCCTGCCAGCTCCTCTCCAAGGGGGCTGGAAGAAGGGATGGGAGCAGATCCGACCCCTCCCCACGCACCAGGACGCTCCCCCTTCAATCCCAAGCACCCATTGACCTGTGCTGGGAAATTCCATTAAGGAATGCCCGGCGCAAGAGCTGTCATCCCCCATCTCCCTCGAAGCGGGAAGAGCTTTGGAAATGAGAGGTGGAAAATAAAAGAACAATCCATCAATGGCATCCCTTCAACGCTGTGGTTTTCGCAGCCTATTTAAGGGGGGAAAGCTGTCATTTTGCTGGTGGGCTCCTCTCTCCAGAGCAGGATGCTCCAGCTGAGATCGATGCTCCAGCAGAGGAAACCTGGAGCTTCCCTCTCCACCCTCCCTAAGCTGGTTTCTCCTTGGGGGGATTTTGCTCCCCTGCTGCTCCAAAGACAGGATTAGGGATTTACATACAGGTGTGACAGCAGCTGGAGCTGCAGGGACTTAGCCCACACCTCCTCCCAGTGCTCCCAGTGCCACCAGTCCCACGGGCACTGGGAGGAGGGGGGCAAAGAAGCCACAACCGCATCTCCTGCCAAGGAAAGCCTAAAAAGGTGTATTTTCAAGGCACACAAACAAAGCAAGGAAAAACATCACAACAGCACTGCCCCATCCCTGGAAGTATCCTGGGCCAGGCTGGACGGGGCTTGGAGCAACCTGAGATAGTGGGAGGTGGAAGAGTGGAACGAGATGGTCTTTAATGTCCAAACCAAACCATCCCATTCTGGAATTCTCCAACCAGCCCCAACCTGGTTTGTCAGGGAGTTCACCTTGTTCAGGAACACTCTGGGCCAGGCTGTTTCTTGGGAGAAACACGGAGAAGCTTCCCACACAGAAGAAATTGAATGGACTTGGAAAACATAAAACCCAACCTCAGAGCCAGCCGGAAAAAGCCCCAGCAGCAGCAGCATGAAATGAGCCATTTGACTGCCTGCTCCTAATGCATCCCTGGCCACCAGAAGTGTTGTGGGATGGAGGGACCTCAGCCCACTTTGCAGCCCTGAGACACCCCGAGGATGGGAAGTGCAGTTACGGACATCCCGTGCCCCTCGGGGCATTTAGATCACGGTAATGGCACAGAAGTCTCTCACAGCTCTGGAAAACGCTTTTTCCCAAGGCTCCACAATGGGCATCAACTCTCCCTCTCCCTCTCATTTAGATCATGGTAATGGCACAGAATCTCTCACAGCTCGGAAAAACACTTTTTCCCAAGGCTCCACAACAGGCATCAACTCTCCCTCTCCCTAAGTCGGGCTCTTCTGCTCGGGTGGCCAATCTCAGCACCTCCAAAGCATTTTCTCTGAGTTCCTCCACAAGAGCAAACCAGGTCTGCCTAGCCAAGGAAAAAAAGGTCTTTTGGATAATTTTGGTATTTACCTGGTTCTTGGAAGTGCTCTTCATTTGACAGGGTTCTGGATAAGATGAGGATAAGTGCTTCCTTAAACTGATCAAAGTGGACCTGCAGGGGGGGGAAAAAAGGAAGGTGTAGATGGTTAAATACGAGGTCAATAATCCAGCAGGAAGGTGGGCAGTGATGGAAACCACTGGAATACCCACATCTGCTGACAGCAGAGAACCTCTGCCAGCCCAGGTTCAGAGCCTGCAGAAGTGACAGCAAGGGACACGAGGACACAACCAACATCCTTGGGCACGTGGGAGGAACTACTACACAGAATGACCCACAGGCACCATTTTAATGCATTGGTTGGGTATTTCCAGCAGGAAAGGCGGCGAAATGACGCATCCAAAGGGACAGGGAACATCTCCACCCTTTGAGGTGACCTGGCCAGTCCCACAGAGAGGTACCATTCCCGAGCAATTCCATGAGAGCCAGACTGGGAACACCAGAGAAACCACAGAGGGATGATCCTGCCACTGAGGGGTGGGTTTTTTCCCCCCCTCCCTTTTCCATCTGTGCCTTCCTGGAAAGGCTCCTGCCTCCCAGCCACGAAGGGGCTCCGGCTCCTTCCAAGCCGTGCCGGGGAATGTCAGCAATTCCAGCCGCGGGGGACGGAAACCAGGGGACAGCTGGAGAAGCTATTTGACATGGGTCAGTGGCAAGGCAGAGCTGGCTTCTGTGATTTCTTCTGGCTAAATAAATCTGAGAAGAATTTTTAGCATCAAATGAGAGATTTATTTTGTATTTAAAGAACCCGTCGAGGCTGCTCTGGCTGGCAGAGCCGGGTGCTGTGAATCCAGAGCCACAGAGGGGATTTTAACGCTGCACCGACAACAAAGTTCAGGTTCAAAGTTCTCCACCTTGTCTTTGGGGTCAAAAAAGCCCTAAAAAATAAGCTCCATGGCAGGGAGGGGACACAGGTGAGCACCTCACACCGCAGCTCAGGCAATGCCAATCACCCCCTGTGGCTTTAAATACTTTTAAACCCATTTTTTTAAGCACAATTAAAAATATGTTCAGCAAAGAGACTCGTCAGGGATGCCTTCATCTGAACACTAATTGCTGCCACCCATTTCCAAACCCTTCCAAAGGGCAGTTTACAGAGACAGGAGAATTTCCCCGATTGAAAAAAGAACTTGACATTTAAGACTAAATGAGGATGAATAAAAGATGAGGGTGTTCGAATAACAGGTTCCCTCCCTGTGGGATCTTCTTCAGGAAGGGAACAGTGACAACAGAGCTGGCCCCTGGGATGGGTGCTGGGGCTGGGTTTGGACGGGGACCTCACAGCAGCAAGAAAATAAAATACAACTCCCTTCATGTCGCTTCTGCAAACACACGGAACTGAACAGACCCCACACCAGAGGTGGAGCCCCAGCTGGCAGAGGGAGGAGATTTTCCACAGCTTTTCCTAACACCAGATAACCAGGAAAACCGGCCTCTGTGGTACACGTTTGACCTTGGATGTGGCGTGCTTGCACACAGAGGGTGCTCAGAGAGTTAGAGAAATACAGCTGATAAAATGAGAGCAAGGCAGGCACAGGACAGGAAAGCCACAGAAGTTGCACAAATCCTTGAGTGAGGGTGGGCAGACCCTGGCACGGGTTGGGCAGAAAAGCAGTGGCTGCCCCTGGATCCCTGGGAGTGTCCAAGGCCAGGTTGGACAGGGCTTGGAGCAACTTGGGACAGCAGAAGGTGGAAGGGGTTGGAACTGGACGGGCTTTAAGGTCCCTCCCAACCCAGACCATTCTGGGATTCTGATTCCATTTTGGAGCTGCCAACGTGTGCGCCTGCTCGTGGCTGATCCAAACCAGCCCAAGCACAGCAGAGTTTGGGATGCAGTGGCACAACCCTTGTGCCCACCCAGAGACACTGGGCACGGGACAGGTGGCCCTGCAAACCCCCCCAGCACTGTGCAGAGCCCTGCTGGGGCACCTCAGCTCCTCGGGGAGGAGAATTCTCCCAGGACAAGGAAATCAGAGGCAAATAAGACCGAACACCAGCGGAGGCACCACCTCCCCATGGGAATCAGGGACCAGCCAGGCTGTGGCTGCTGAGCAATCCCAGCTCCTCCAAGAAACCCCGAGCCTGCTTTGGTGCCCCTTCCCTCTGAAGCTGGGACTGATGAGCACCAGAAAGAGCTGGTGCCAAGGTACCTGCTGCTTCCCCCTGCCACGCAGAGCAGTTTTTGCACACCCGGAATCTCTGGGGCAAACTGGCATCCTTGGCTCCTTCCAGCTCCCTCTCTTCCTTGATCTTCAAGCACAGTCCTGTTCCCAAAGCTCTGCCCCCATTTGCAAATCCCTGCTTGCCAAGGTTAGGGAGGGAAATGTCTAGTGGGGAAGACACAGAATCATGGAATATCCCGAGCTGGAAGGATCATCCAGTCCAGCCCCTGGCCCTGCACAGACACTCCAACAATCCCACCCTGTCCCATTGTCCAAAGGCTCCTGGAGCTCTGGCAGCCTTGGGGCCGTGCCCACTGCCCTGGGCAGCCTGGGCAGTGCCCACCACCCTCTCAGGGAAGGACCTTTCCCTGAGGTCCAACCTGACCCTACCCTGGCACATCTTCAGGCCATCCCCTCGAGTCCTAACAGGGCAATTTTGCAACAACACCACAAAAGGGCAACCTTGCAAGCCCGCAGAAACCCTCCATGCATTTAAGGGGAACAGCAGCACTGCGGGCACGGAGGGAGGATGTTCTGCAAGAGGGCACCAGCCACGGCGCCAAAGGGAGCTGGGCAGTGAAACCCCACCCTGGGGTGTCCTTGCTGAGGCTGCCAATGCAGCAGTGCGGCTGAAACCTGAGCACCCCATCCCTGCTGCTCCAGGAGGTGCCAAGGACAGGTCTGGAGGTGCCCGATGGCAGAGAGTCCCAGAACAGTTCGGGTTGGAAAGGTACTTAAAGCCCACCTCATTCCAACCCTCTGCCACGGGCAGCGGGACTTTCTGCTAGACCAGGTTGCTGCAAGCCTGGCCTTGGACACTTCCAGGGATGGGACGCAGCTCCCAGGGGACACTCCCAGGGACGGGGGGGACGCGGCTCCCAGGGACTTACCCCCATCCCTACCCATCATCCCAAACACAGCCCCATGTGCGGTGTCCCCAGGACACCAGGAGTTTGCTGCTAATTAAAGGGCAGGGAGAGGGCAGACAGACGGGCACAGGGCAGACAGATGGGCACGCCTGCACCCACCCCCTGGCTCCCAGCACCAAACATGAGGCACCAGCCCTCCTGAGGAATCTCAGGAATTGCTGCGAGCGTCGCCTCGGCACGCCATCGCCATCGCGTGAGGAAAACCCTTCTGAGGGGTGGAGGGGGGAGGTTCAGCTCTGCCACAAGTCAGGGCAGGACTTGCACTCCCCCATTAGACCCCTTTAATCCCCCAAACATCACAGATATCCGGCCCCTCGTGGGTTATGCCAGTTCAGCTCCCGGCCTGACCCAGCAGTCCCTGCCTGCGGTATTGGAACAAGACGATCTCCAAAGGTCCCTTCCAACCCAGCCCATTCCACGATTCCGGGAGCAGGGACCATTCATCCCCGGAGCAGAGCCCCCGGCACAAAAGCAAGCACGCGGCTCCGCAGAGTTGCCCCCTCGGCAGACAAAACCATCCCCCCTTCTGCTCCGTGCCCCCCTTTCCCGGTGCCCTCCCATAAATCCCGGCCCCTGGAAGCACAGGGAGACAAAGGCTGGCTGGGACCATCTGCGGCGAGGGGCCGGCGGGGCAGCTGCAAGGGGTCTGTGCTCGGGGAGGGACGTGCTCGCTGCTGTTCTCCCCAGGAGCTTCCCGGGAAACCCCAAGGATCCGAGGGCTCCTAAATCCGGCTCGGGCTCGGCACGGGCCGTTGGTGCTGCCCAGGAGCACCGACACCGCAGAGATGGGAGGGAAACGCGGGACACACAGGTTATCCTGACGGTCTAGAGGCAGGTCAGGAGGGAGAACCGACCCCAAAAGACCAAAGGAATGAAATAAAAGGGGACACCTCGCAGGGATGGAGCTCCGGTGGGGATGGGGCTTTTTGGGTGCCCTGATGGGATGGGACAGCCACACCATCAGTGCTGCCCTGCCCTTCCCTCTATCCCACCATGGCACGAGTGACAAAGCATGGAGGGACAGGACAAGGGGAAAGGGTTTTAAGCCGAAGGAAGGTAGATTTAGATGGGATACTGGAAAGGAATTGGTGACTGGGAGGGGGGGCAGGCCCTGGCACACGTTGGGCAGAGAAGCTGTGGTTGCCCCTGGATCCCTGGAAGTGTCCAAGGGCAGGTTGGACAGGGCTTGGAGCAACCTGGGCTGGTGGGAGGTGTCCCTGCCCAAGGCAGGGGGGGGAATGGGATGATTTTTAAGGTCCCTTCCAACACAAACCATTCCATGATTCCATAACAGCATCCAAGAAGCAGAAGGGACATAAAGTCTCTGGTACTCCAGCAAATACAACACTGCAACTCCAAAGGTCAGAAACCTCCACCTGGATCCATCCTGGTCCCAGCTCCACCACCAGGGCAGGCAGGTAGGAGGAAGCTTTGTTCCTTAAAGCAATTTTGCTTCTGAAAGCTGCAGTTTGATGGAGAATTGGAGTCAGAATGGCCACTTAGCTCGTGTCTGTGGAGAGCCCTGGCAGCCCTGCTCCACATCTTCTGGTTTTAATGAGCAGTGATGGGCTTTCAGGGTGATTTTGAGGGAAGGATTCCATGCACTCCGAGCGCAGCATGGCCAGGAAAGACAACGCAGAAGCACAAGGAGATCCCCCTAAGGGCAACCATCTTCTCCCTGCCCTGGCATTCAACTCTCTAAAGGTACAACCACAACCAAAAAAGGGCTTTGGAAAACCACCAACACAAGGCAACGTGGACAAAGGTGGCCCAGGCAGCGACTGCCTGAGCTGGACAATACCCCCCACCTCAGAGGAACGTGTGTGCCTGCACACAGCCCCACCAGCCTAACCACAGCTTAAGCCAACGTAAATCACAGGCTCAAACCCTGGATTTAGGTCCCAGCCACATCCAAAGGGCTGCAGAGTTTGTGCAAGCATCTGGTGAGCTGGTTCTGGCAGGTGACCTGCGCCAGCGGCAGCGCAGCCGATGCCAGGGGCACGGGCACTGGGCGAGCCAAGCAGCCAGGACCCAGAATTACTCCAGCCTTGGACGCTGGGAAAACACTCCAGTGCACAAGGCTAAGCCTAAAGTGATGGTTTCAGAGCTTCAAACCACCTCCAGCCAGGGCAGAGCAGTTCCCTTCCCTGTTATCACCGATCCCCCTCTCGGAGGTTGCCCTGTGCCCATCCTGCCGAGCAGACCAGACCCTTCAATTCCTGAAGGCCCAAAGCTTCCGAGATGTTGCTTATTCACAAATTACAGACCTTCAGTCTGTTTCCAAGACAATTCCACACAGGGGTGGAATTCCCCCCCACTCCCTCCAAGTCCCAGCCTTACCCTGCCTAGGAGGTTTCCTTGGAGGAGGGTCTGTTCCAGCGCTGGGGCCACCTCCTCCAGGTGCAGCATCTGGCAGAGGTCGGTGAGCTCCTCCTGCCCCAGGGACCCCGTGCCCGTGCTGTCGAAGCTGTCGAAGAGCTCCTTGAGGCGAGCTTCATACTGGTCCTGCTCAGCTTCATCCATCCCATAGCCTGCCACGCTCACCTGCGGGAAGAAAACGCCCACTGAGCGCGGTGCCCATGGCCTGGAACGGTGGAGAACCCCAAGGGCTGGGGCAGGAGCTGCCCACGAGGCTGTTGGAGGCCTCATTTACCTGCATGAAGCAAACCTGGTGCTGCTCCAGCCTCCTCTGTCCCACCGGGGCAAGGCACGAAGACCAAGGGGAAAAAAAAGCCCTGCAGAGCCAAACCCTCCCAGAGTGGGTGGGGGGACAGCCCAGGTGGCTGGGACAGCCCCATGTGGCACTTCCCTAAGTGCCACCCACTGCAGGAGCGGCTCATTTGGCTCAGCTGGAGCAGCTGAGGTGCTGCAGGGGAAAATTGTTCCCTTGAGCTCCAGCGATCCCCAGGTGCTGCAGGTGAGGCTTCACTGAGAAGATAAACAACCAGCCCTGGCGAGGACAGCTCGGCAGCCTGGGGAATACAGTGCAGGGCTCTGCCTGCACAGGGGAGCGCAGGAGACCCCAACCCAAACACCTCGGGCCAGACCCCCCTCCAGGAACCAAACGCACACCCCCAAGCCAAAGACAGAGCCATTCAGATGGGAGCCTCTGAGATAAAGTCCAACCGTGCTCAAAGTGCTGCCAATCGGTCACTGCCCTGCCCTCCTTCGGGTCAGAGCCCGGCTGGAGGCAGAGAAAACGCTGCTCAAGTGGCAGCAGAGGCAGCCCCAGAGCGCAGCTGATCCCAGCAGGCTGGTCCCCCCAAAGCCCTGGTGTCCCAGAGCGCAGCTCATCCCAGAAGGCTGGTCCCACCAAAGCCCTGGTGTCCCACACCGGGCACACGAAGCCCAGCTGGGTCCCTCCCAGCTCATCCTCCCCTTCAAGGCAATTTTTCCATCCCTCTCATCCATGGCTAACAGGGGATCACAGCCCCAGGAACTGTTCTGGCAGGGGAGGAGAGGGAAATATCCTGTCTGAAATAAAGGATTTGGATGGATCCATTTACCAAGCCTGGCCTGGGGCTCCCCATGGGCTTGGGAGGGCCACAGTGTCACCCAGTGCCATAGCGTCACCCAGTGCCATAGCACAGCCCCGGCGTGGCTGCAGTGTCACCCAGTGCCACAGTGTCACAGCACAGCCCCAGGGTGGCCGCAGTGTCACCCAGTGCCATAGCACAGCCCCGGCATGGCCACAGTATCACCAAGGGCTGCAGTGTCACCCAGTGCCACAGCATAGCCCCAGTGTGGCCATAGTGTCACCCAGTGCCACAGCATAGCCCCAGTGTGGCCATAGTGTCACCCAGTGCCACAGCATAGCCCCAGTGTGGCCATAGTGTCACCCAGTGCCACAGCACAGCCCCAGCATGGCCGCAGTGTCACCCAGTGCCACAGCACAATCCCCGAGGTGGCCACAGTGTCACCCAGGGCTACAGCACAATCCCTGAGGTGGCCACAGTGTCACCCAGTGCCACAGCAATCCCTGAGGTGGCCGTGCCACCACTCCAGAGGATACAACAGTCACCACTGTCACCGGAACGTACCGAGTGACAACAGGCACTGCCGGGACCTGCTGTCCCAAAGACACAACTGGGAATCCCGGGATGCTCACCCAGCCCCGACCATTGCCCAGGTGCAGCCCCGTGAATTCCATTTTGGTGACACTGTGACAGGTCTGTCTCTGCCACGCTGCCCAGAGCAGGGGGGTCTCTCCAAACCCCCTTGCCCCTCCTGCCCTCCTCCCTCCCAGCCCCACAGGGTTCCCGTGGCTGCCCGTGCCAGCGCTCAGGGGCATCCCAGAACCAGCCAAGCTGCTCCAGCTGCAGCCCAAATTCCTGTCCAGCCCCTGGGAAATCTCCAAGGCAGGCACCGCAGCAGCCGTGTCCTTGATTCCAGGGGCCGCAGGAGCAGATGCCAGCACGGAGCATCCTCGGGATGCCACCTCTGCCAAGGGACACGGGGCTGGTGCCACGCAGGGCCAGTGAGACAGGAACAGCCCAGCCCAGCTGCCCTTACGTCACGCAAACAAGGGTGACCATGGGCACTTCCCATCCCAAAATCCCCATACCTGGGCCTCACATCCTTCCATTCCTTGATTTTTCCCCCCGCTCAGATCCCTCCGGAGCTGATTTATCCCGGCGCCCGAGCGCTGCAGGGAGGAGGGAGGGAGGGAGGGTGCAGACACGCTGCGCTCTGGGCACCGAGGAGGGGGCAGCACCCAAAAAACTCGGGCGCCTCCGAGCAAGAAGAAGACAACAATCTCATTTCCAGTGTCCCACCAGTAACCCCATTTCCCACCCTGCACCCAGAGGGCTCCACAGCAATACTGGTGATACTGGTGTCAGGGAGCCCTGCCTGCACATTCCAGCAGCTCCAAAACTCACAGCCAAGCCTGCAGCGAAGGTGACTCCAACCCGTGGAGCCTCTTCTCTTCAGGGTCAGCCACCTCCTGCCCCCTGGAGATGTCTCTGGCACCCGACCCTTCTCCTCCACCACCAGAACCAGTTTCCCCAGTTAGACAGCACAGGGAGCTAAATGCCACCTCCCAACACATCCTTGAGCATCCCTGCTGCTGGAGCACTGGGGTCACCCCTCCCGGTGCCACGGTGGCACAAAGCCCCAAAACCTTCCCCCTGGGTGAGTCCGGATGGGCTCCAGGTGGAGGTGGCATTTTGGGGAGCCCAAAAAAAAAACAGCAAGAAAAATACAAACCCCAAAAGGAAAAGAACATCAGGTGTCCGGTCCCTGCCAGGGGCCAGACCCACCCTACAGCCCAGTTTTGGTCAAGGTGGCCCTGGCAGCCTCGCGTGCCCCCATTGCCAGGGATGCTCGGAGCTCACCAAGCTCAGTGGGACCCAACCAGCTCCAGGTGAAGGAGGCATTTTGGGGAGCCCATAAAACCAGCAAGAAAAATACAATCCCAAAAGGAAAAGAGCATCGGGTGCCCAGTCCCTGCCAGGGGCCACACCTGCCCTACAGCCCAGTTTTGGGCAAGGTGGCCCTGGCAGCCTCGCGTGCCCCCCATTGCCAGGGATGCTCGGAGCTCACCAGGACCCAACTAGCTCCAGGTGAAGGAGGCATTGGGGAGCCCATAAAAACAGCAGGAAAAATACAATCCCAAATGGAAAAGATCATGGGGTGCCTGGTCCCTGCCAGAGGCCAGGCCCACCCTACAGCCCAGTTTTGGGCAAGGTGGCCCTGGCAGCCTCATGTGCCCCCGGCAGCCTCGTCAGCCCAGTTTTGGAGGGATGCTCGGAGCTCATTGGGATCAGTGGGACCCAACAAGCTCCAGGTGAAGGAGGCACTGGGGAGCCCATAAAACCAGCAAGAAAAATACAATCCCAAAAGGAAAAGAGCATTGGCTGCCCGGTCCCTGCCAGGGGCCAGACCCGCCCTACAGCCCAGGTGAGTTTTGGGCAAGGTGGTCCTGACAGCCTCATGTGCCCCCGTTGCCAGGGATGCTCGGAGCTCATTGGGATCAGTGGGACCCAACAAGCTCCAGGTGAAGGAGGCACTGGGGAGCCCATAAAACCAGCAAGAAAAATACAAACTCCAAAACGAAAAGATCACAGGATGCCCAGTCCCTGCCAGAGGCCAGGCCCACCCTACAGCCCAGTTTTGGGCAAGGTGGCCCTGGCAGCCTCACATGCCCCCCATTGCCAGGGATGCTCGGAGCTCACCAGGACCCAACTAGCTCCAGGTGAAGGAGGCATTGAGAAGCCCATATAAACGGCAAGAAAAATACAATCCCAAATGGAAAAGATCACGGGGTGCCTGGTCCCTGCCAGAGGCCAGGCCCACCCTACAGCCCAGTTTTGGGCAAGGTGGCCCTGGCAGCCTCGTGTGCCCCCACTGCCAAGGATGCTCGGAGCTCACCGGGACCCAACCCAGGGAAAGGGATTTGCCGCTTTCCAGCCCAAAAAGCACAGGGAGCGAAGAGCGAAGGGCAGGGCCCCTCTGCCTACCTGCGGTCAGTGGGTCAGTGCCAGGGGGCTGCCGGCAGCCGGGCGACGCCGCGCGCATCCCGCACAACCTCCATCTTAGGCAGCGGGCTCCGGCGCGCAGCCGGCTGCGCAAGGTGACCCAAGATGCCTACTCCCGCCTGAATTATTCAGCAGCGCTTCCAGAAGCATGGGGAGGAGGGAGGAAAATAAAGAATAAAAACACCCAGCCCTCCTACCTGAGGAGCTGGCGAGGCCGCCTGGCATCCCCCGGCAGTCACAATAATGAGGTCAGCGGCATCAGAGCCCCGGGTGCGCGCTGGCACCTTGCGCGCCCGCGCCCCGGGAGGCTGGCGGAGGAGAAAAGGGCTCGGAGCGGAGCAGAGCAGAGAGGGAGGGGGGGCACACGCACAAAGCCCGAATTAAAGCCCAGCCTTTCATCTCGGGCTCCAGATGGGCCAGCAGCTGAGATGCGGGAAGGGAGGGCGGCCGGGATAATAGGGGCGGCCGGGCGGGCAGCAGCTGGGCCAGGAGGAGAGAGAGAGGGGTCCCTGCGCAGGGCGGCGCTTGGTTCAGATTTATTGCCGACCTTCTGCGTCGTTTCGGGTCCCCCGAAATGACCGGCTCGAGTCGCAGCCACGTTATTATTCCTCGTGCCTGCCGCCCCTACGACAAGTCAGGCAAAGCAAAGCGCACGATGGTGAGGAGAAGAGGAAGTTTCCAGCGGCATTTCTTTCCTTCCCCTAAATCCACCCCCCTCCCCGCCTTTCTGACAGCCAGATAACCTTCCCAGCACACAACGTAGTGGCCTGATAGGGCGAAATTCCCAGCTAAATTTAACCCAAACAATATAGGCTTAAACAGTAATTACCGGTTCGCATACCAAGCGCCGGGAATCGATACCAACCCCCAGGCTTTAGCCTGGAGCTAATGAAGACACAAATTACCTGGTCAATCAATGGCATCAGCGAGTAAAAACACCACAAGCGGCACAATTGCCTTTTTAGGGGGTGAAAACCAACACGAATCACAGAACAGTCTGGGTCGGAAGGGACCTCAAAGACCACCTCATTCCAACCTCCGGGCCACGGGCAGGGACACCTTTCAGCCGACTGATGCGAAAATCCCTGTTTGCTGCTGCACAGCAATGGAGATTTTGGGGATGCTTTGCCCGGATGCCCCATGGGCTGCATCACCAACCAGGGCCATGGGTACCAACCAGCCCCCTGGGGAAGGCAGTGGCCTCAAGTCACCTCCTCCGAGGGACAGCAAGGCAAAGGCTGCTTTTGCTGCTGCTCTTGATCACCCGGACCCAAAGAGGGCTCGCATCCGCAACATGGGCACCCGTGTCCCGGGATGTCCCTGCCCAAAGTGCCCACCCCACGCTGGAGAGCACAGGCACACACAGGCGGTTTGGAAACAACTTTCCCTTCCTGCTCGCAATTGTAACAACAGCCAGCAAAACCCACCGGGGGCCCCGGTTTTAATGGCGAGGCTCACACGAGATGCCCAGCAGCCACCAAAACCAGGGCTGAGATTGCCTCATCCAACTCATTATCTCCTTCCCCTAATGAACCATCTCATCCATCGCAGCTGCGGCAAAAGGGCTGTGATGAATCACAGAATGACCTGAGCTGGAAGGGACCCACAAGGACCATCCAAGTCCAGCTCCAGGTCCTACACAGACATCCCAACAATCCCACCCTGTCCCTCCAAACACTCCTGGAGCTCTGGCAGCCTCGGGGCCGTGCCCACTGCCCTGGGCAGCCTGGGCAGTGCCCACCACCCTCTGGGGCTGGGGAAGAATCTTGTCCCGACATCCACCCCAAACCTCACCTGGCACAGCTCCAGCCGTTCCCTCGGGTCTCCTGTTCCCAAAGAACAAACCCCCAAAAGGACAATGGAGCACCTAAATATCAGTAAATCCCTCGCCGTCTCTTCAAGGGTCACCACCACCTGGTCCACGCAGCCCAAAGCCCTCCAAGGTTGGCAGCGAGCAAGGGGTGCTGTTAACCAAGCGCTATAAATTTATGTAAAGAGCTTCAAAAAAGCAGCGCAGAGGTTTGAATATTCACGCCGGCGCGGTATTTGCATTGTAATAGGGCTTTTCACCGCCAGCCTTCCCTTCCGTAAGGGGAGGGGGGTGAAAAAACCCCAAAACAAAGCGCCCATCTGGTTGGGTTTGTGCAAAACGGGCTGGAGCGGCTCCGCGGCAACTCGGGGCGCGATAAAGCCCGAGGTGGGGGCACAAAGCTGATTAGTTCAGAGGTAAACAAAGCGAGCCGCGGTAATTTATCCGGAGACGCCGGGAAAGGGAAGGATTCGGCAATTGCCGGGATGCTCGGGACGCGCAACGGGCTCCGAGAAACCCGCACCGTGCTGAATCACGGCGAGGAGGGATCCGCCAGCATCCTTTTGGGGAGCGCCGGGAGGAGGGGGGCAGGAGACACACCAATTGTCACCCACCCAACCTGTCACCCTCTCACGCTACAAAACCCCCGCGCACCCAGCGCTGGAAGCCTCCCAGGCTGGGGGAATTTGGGCTCTCCTGGCTCCACAGCCACAGCTCCATCCTCGCAGGGATGCGCCAAGTGCGAGGGCCCCGCGGTTGGTGACCAGACGGCAGATGCCGTCTGCCACCCTGGTGACAAGCGACGGCTTTGCCGGCGACAAAACAACTGCTGTTATTAATTCCTCCAGCCACAACCGGCTGCTTCCTCAGCTGAGCCCGGGGCAGAGCGGCCCAGGAGCCGCTCCCGGCGCTCGGAGCATCCCGTCCGGGGACAGGGACGGGATGGGGTGGCCCCGGCAGGAAGGCGAACTCACCGCCCCCACCTCGCACCGCCGCCACCGGCACAAAGGCGACCTCGGGGGGTTACAGCGTGGCACCCCCACGCAGATGCTCCTGAAATCCCCCCCGCACCCTCTGGCTACAAGACCCCGTCCCCATCACCCCCTTCCTGCAGCATCCCCCCCACTTCCAGCATGCCCCCTTCCCGCAGCATCCCGCCCCCTCCTCTCCAGCATCATCCCCGCCTTTCCTGCAGCATCCCCCCCCTCCTCCAGAGCCCCTTCCTCGCTCACCTACCTCGCCGCTGCGCCCCTTCCCCGCCGCCCCGTCCCGGCGCCCGCACACGCGGCCGGCCCCGCCGGGAAGGGCCGGGAAGG
>VWZG01001082.1:3590-14578 GCA_013396735.1 Grallaria varia | reverse complement strand
AATGCAAATACTATTGAGACTGTTGCATACAATAATTCCAGTTTAGAACACACACATTTTTCACTTTTTGCTGCAAAATTATTAACATGAAAATTTGAAAATCAAAGTATGAATGTACAGCATACATAAATAAAACTATGTCCAGCAGAATTTTAATTATCTACTTGAAATTATTGGTTTTATTGCTGCATACCACTGCATGTCAAATGAATACAGTTTCTCGTGTAGCTTAAATAAATAAATGTACAAAACCAGATGGAAACTCTTCTTGAAAAACACTAGATTATGCAAAAAAGATTATAGGTTATGGTCATTTAAAGATAATTTTTGACTGAAAGAAGAAGCTCGTTTTCACTGCTTTGAAGACAGACAATCTTTGATAAATGGTCTTTTCTGAGAGTCTCCCAGACAGGTCATATTTTAAAGTATCAATTTAAAGTTCATACATGCACATGCACAATGGACCCACACAGATGTAGTATATATAAAAACAGGTAAATTAATACCATATTAGTCATGGCTCAGAAAGAGCTCCCTTGAACTAAAGAATCAGTTGTTCTGAAATATTCTCTCCATAGTGGCTGTATTGGGTCTGGCTGGGATGGAGTTTACTTTTCCCATAGGTGCCCTTACAGTGCTGTTCCTTTGCAGTGACAGCTAGACCTGGTTTTGGTTATTGCTGAGCAGTGCAGGCACAGCACCATGGCTGTCTCTCCAACATCCATCCTCCCATCAGTAGGATGGGAATGGGCAAGATCCAGAGACAGTCAGAACAGCTGACTCCAAAGGAATATTGCATGCCATATGGCATCAGTTCAGCAATAAAAGCTCAAAGGAGTGGGGAAGGGCATTTGTTATTATGATCTTTGTCTTCTGGAGCAACCATTATTTGTACTGAAACCCTGCTTTTAAAGAAGTGACTGAGTATTGCATGCTGATGGGAAGTAAAAAATGAACTTTTTCTTTTTCTTTGTTTCTACATGTGATTTTTGTTTTATTAAATGTCTTTTTCATGACCCATTGTCCTAGTTATAGTGGCTGGGACCAGTTTATCACTGTGGGAATGTAACTGGAACTGTGTATTCCATACCCTCTCTGCCATTTATCATGAACTGTTAACGATGCATTGTTTGCAACAGCTGCCCAGGACACACCTGACACCCTCAGGCTATGAACTGTCTGCATGGGAAAAACAGAGATAAGAAGGTTCCCTGTCTTCACACCAATGATTCAGGTGTGATAACTCCCCTCCAGGAGTCATTAACACCTTCACACCCAACCTGAGGGGTCATGTCTGCTAATGGGCCATCAAGTAGACCAAAAATATCCTGTGACTCACTGAGTAAACTGCCCATTGTGAAAACCCTCACCCTGGGGGAGGTACTGGGTGTTCCTATCTGAACTGAAGCATATATAAGCTTGGGGTTTTGGAACTTGAGGCACTCACTCACTCGTCAGACTGAGAGGAGGACCAGAACCTCAACAGGACTGCAACTACCACTCTCAACCAGACTGCGACCACCAACCTTCTGGAAGGAAAACAGGTTTTCCTTTTCTTTTTGCTTTGGACTCAGGGGGACCACGTGGTGCTCAGCACAGGGGCTGGTGAGCACCATACTGTTTGTGCCCCAGGGGGCTGGGTTGTACAACTGGGTTTTGAGGGCTGAAACCAATTTTCCTTTGTATCAGTGTATCCATTGTAATCTTTTTAATAAATTGTAGTTCTGACTTCTAAACTCTTTTGAGTTGGATTCATTTCTCCTGCCGGTTTACCTTTAAACCAGCACACCCATGATATTTTTACCAGCTGATTTTCTCCCCATCCTGTCTTGCTGATGAGGGAAATGATAGATTAGCTTGGTGGGCACCTGGCATCCAGCCAGCATGGTACAACTACAGTGTTGTGGTCTTTACCTGTATATCAGAAATTAAAAAATCAAGAAAGGCAATGATGGAGGTCTGATGTGCTGCTCATGCTGTAACTGTTCTACAGGTTCGGTACCTTTTACCAATCTTAAACTCACTTTGTAGAATATGAAAAGTTATATGAAGCACTTTATAGAATTTTAAAATATTGGAAAAGAGTTAGGAGAACAGTGAAGTTTAATAGATCAGCCTAACTCAGGAAGACACTCAATATCAATAAAAAGAATAAGCTATCAAGGACATTGAATGTTAATAGGGAATTAAAAGAAAATTCTTCAAGAATGAAGTTTGGATAGAAATTTCACAGTTTTAGTATTATCATGGGAGAAGTCCAAAATATTTGGAATCTGACTTACAGTACTTCACTGGCTGCCAGTTCCCTCTTAAAGTGAGTTACTTGTTTCCCTTCAAATGCTATCTTTTGGAGGGAATATAAAATTTTGGTCTTCTGTGCCACTCATTAGTAAATGAAAACATGTATTAATGTTACTCATTAGACTCCCATCTGATCTAGCTGCAAACTGAAGGTGTTGATTTTAACTGAGTGCACACAAAAAACAGTGCCAACATTATTTCTTAAGGATGGATGTTCTTCCTCAGGTGAAGTGAAGAAAATGATGTGAACGAAAAGGAAAGAAAGAGCAAGGGGTTGTTATAACAAGGGATTTTCTTTCTAAAAATATTGTCTCTGCTTCTGAAACAGTTCTTCCTTGCCTTTACCCAAATTCTGCCAAGTGAAGAAAAGCTGCCATTTATCAGGATCAGTTGTTCTGCAAATTGCAATATATTTTACATCTTTATCTACAGATAACATTGCTATTGCAAGTACAGCGAATAGTTTTAGTCCAGTGACAGGCTTGAAGAATTGGTATGTAACAGAGCCTGGACTGTTAACCAGTCAGGTACTTGCCAGGTTTGGCCTCCAATCGGGAGGTGTGGAGACACACCATCCATAACGGTGCTGGTTTCTTTGAGAATGCATGCAGAATCAGTCTCGAGGAGAAAAGACAACACAGAAAGAACCGTGCCTCACCAACACCGCCTGTGGAGACTTTCTGCTGTGCCTTTTGCAACCGGACTTGCCTATCTCGCATCGGCCTCTTTAGCCATCAGCGCGCTTGCAGCAAGCGTGGGTAGAGCCCTTCCCAAATCTTCGTTTGCGAAGCCAAGCCATGACTTGCCAGGACAACAGAAAATGTGAACTTATTTTTCACAAAGCCGGGTGCAATGGGGCTCTTACTTCCCATCACACAGTACAATCATGATTCTCATGCCAGAAAGTTTTTTTTTTACCAAAGCTGAAGCAACATCTTCTCCTGTTTAGCTACAGAATTATGCTTAAATATAAATTAGGCATTGAGGACTTGGATAGACATGGTTAGAGTTAAGTGTGGGGTTTTTTATCTGAACCAATTATCATTATTATTCTCATGACCATGTATTGGCCTACTGTGACAGGGAAGTAAAACTTTTTAGCTTCAATATAACCTAAAATTTTTTCCCCCCTAAACTCATGAATGGATTACACAGTCTCACAAGTCTTTGAGTGTGGTGTCCGATGATAATCATGGCTTCCATGCATTTTAAGACTGAATTTAACAAAGAGAATTATATTTTCAAGACAGAAAAATATGAGATTGTATGTCTTACATCATGTCTGAACCTGACTTACAGGGAAAAAGTCCTTCATAACAGGCAGGGATTCTAATTATCACAGAGACATGGATATCTTTAGTAATAAACACTGAGCTCCTACTCCATATGCTGGTGTTGCCCGTAATTTATTTCAAAGAGAATGATCAACTTCTTTTGAATGACAGTAATTTGCAATGGATTTAACTTTCCAAAAATGACGGTCCTTTTTGCTCCATAATTGAAATACTTATATTCCTTGTTTATGTGGCAGTGTAAGTCCAGGGCACTTTCAAATGTCCAACCAACGTCTCAGGTTTGTCACCACTGAAACAAGACGAACCTCAAAAGGAAAAGAAAATTCTTTCCTGGTATCATTATAAGGAAGTCAACAAACATATTTAATGTGGACTCAAATCCTATGTCCAGGTCATTTATAATAACACTCAAAAAAGCTGGCCCTAAAACTGAGACTTTGGAAATACCTCCCACTGGAGACTGTCTGCCTTGGGCCAAATTCTAATCTGTTACCCTGTTGCTCACCAATATCCGATTTAAAATGACAACAGGAGACAAATAAACACAAAATAATTCTTCATAGGTTTTGTGATGTTATATCTATCCTTTATTTTTGGTGGTCACAGTCATAGATCCACTCTGACTCTTCTGTGCAAATATTCCTGTTTCTGAAGCTTTTTTTTATATTATCAGTGCCTATTCCTCCTCATTCCTGACATCATGAAAGATTAATCACTGGCATATAACTAGGCAGCAGATAGAAAGACTGCTCCTTATCTGTGGGATCATGAACTAGCACAGATTTTCCATAATTATATTTCCTTAAACCACAGACATCTCTATAGACTCTTCTATCATGTGAAAGATCAATCAGAATAAGACATTTGAATTTCTTAGTCTGATGATTTGTAAGACTGCAGAGTAGAAAAGCATGAAGTATAATATGATATATGCCAAAATATAAACACCAACAGTCTTCATTTAATCTTTTCACATTCTTTGTACTGAGCTGTGAGATGTATTTAGGGCTTTTTTTTTTTTTTTTTTTTTTTTTTCTGCAGTGCAAGCATGTTTTTGCTACTCAACTCTTTGAGTAGATTTTCATGAACTACTTTAAGAGCCTACTGTAGTTTTAAATTTTGAGTTTACAATAAAGAACAAAATCACTGTCATACAATTGTGGTTCTTAGTAATACTGAGTCATTTCTCTCAGCCTTCAGGCATCTCTCATCATGGTGGGAAAACAGCAGAACCTGTGATGCATAATGATCTTTAAGATGACAAGAAACTTTGATAAATGGGAATATCAAGGAGTACTTGTCAAAGTAACATTTCAAATTTACAGTTTACTAGGTTGTTGTTACAATTTTGATGAAACAGAAAATCATTTGATTCTTATTTGAATTTAGGTGCACAAATAATTAACAGGACTTCAGAATTAACTAAACAAAAGATGAGATCATGAAGACAGTGTCAGATGGATAAGAATTATAATGGCATACAGAGTAGGGAGCTTTCCACTTCTTTATAGATTTATAAATACTCATTTATTTTCTAAATCACTAAACAAAATTCTGATTTAAATCAATGCTGACAAAAGACTGATGGTTTACAAAGACAGGGCTTGACTCCGATTCATTTGTAATGAATACCAAAAACCCTTACCATTACTGAATTGCAGATCCAGTCAAAGGAAAAAAAAAAAAATTATCTGTAAAGCTTCTAACAAATTTCCCTAAAACATTAAGCAGAGGTGTGGAACTGCTCTCAGTTCTGTTTGCAGTTTCAGCTGAGTAGCATTTTAGCCCCCTAGTCTCCTGATCACTATGGCTTCTCAAGCAACAAAAGAATGGAGGTTTAACTAAACTTATCTCTTTTAAATAAAAACGTATTTGGAAAATAATTCAGAGTCCTAATTAATGGTGTGACATCCTGTCATTCTACAAGCAATTATTACCTCAGTGGAAAAAAGAGCAATTCCAAAGTACAGCCTTCCTCTCCTGTTGCAGTTTTCCCCCATAAAAATCAAATATTTGTAGTTATAAAGGAAATCCTACCCTTCAATATCATTCATATTGTGGGTGGAAAAGGAACATGCACTGAGGTTATTTTCATCATTATGAGGTATGATTTCAGAAATAAATTCATGCCTAATCTAAAACCATGAAGATAATTTCAAAGGATGAGAAGACAACATTTGTTATTACCAGCTCAGGAGAAATTTAAAGAGTGATTAATCTGAAGAGTTTTCTTTATGAATATCCTTCTTAAAATGAAGCAAAAACACCCACCCAGTTACAGAAACATTACCTTCCTGAAAAATACTTTGAATTGCTAAAATCTCAGTCAAGCCAGGAAACTATTTTGCTTTAAAGAGACTACAGATTTTATTAACTTGTTTTTCCACTCCTGCTTTTTATATTGAAAGCTTCATAACTACTGCAGGCATAAAACATCTGAGTACTGAAGTTCACCACAAGCTGGAAACAGAGGGAAAATATATCTGATGCAGCAGAAAAATTTCTCTTACTGGCAGTCTTTCTTCTGACTTGGAGTACTAGATGTTAGACACTGTCTTACTATCTGTAAAATAATTCATACTATTGCAGTTTCAATAAACAGAATCTTTAATGGCTATGAAGAAGCTGAGTTAGAAGTCATCACAGTTTTTATCACCTAGGTTACATCTGGCTTTCACACAGCAGAAATCATAGAAATTCAGTCAATCAACCAGGCAATAATACATATCCAGTATTAACATATACACTTTAAACTACCTAGAATAAGGATTATTTTTCTTTACATTATCAGAATTTTTTCTTTGTAAATAATCTATGTAGGTGTGGTAATATGAAATGGGATTCTGTATCAAGACAGTTCTATGTTTATTAGATGGAGGAGGAAACATAGTGTCAAAGGATGAGGACAAGGCTGAGTACTTAATGCCTTCTTTGCTCCAGTGTTTAATAGGAAGGCCAGTCATTGTCAGGGCACCCAGCCTGCAGAGCTGGAAGGGGTGGGAAGCAGAATTAAAACCCCAAAATACAGGAGGAAACCAGTACTCACACACTACAGAACTTAGACAGTCACAAGTCTATGAAGCCAGACAGGATCTACCTAAGGGTACTGAGGGAGCTGGCAGAGGGTTCACCAGGCCACTACCCTGATTCTGGCCAGGACAGGGTTATTTTTTGCAATAGCAGGGAAGGGCAATGGCTGGGTTGTGTAGTGTGGCTGAAGAAGTAGTCAGGTATTGTTGGGGATTTTCACATGGTGAGCAAGCACATGTGAATCATTCGCTTCTTTCTTGTACAGTCTGTCATTAATATCATTGTTGTTTATTATCTTCTTTCATTCTTGTTTCCAATAAATTGTTTTTATCTCAACCTGGAATCTTTAGCTTTTGTGGCTCCAGTTCTTCTCTTCAGCCCAGCGCATAGAGAGGGGCAGGGGGATGGAGGAGAGTAAGCAGCAAATGGACTGTTTTTTGGACTGTTTCACTGAAAACAATAAATTGGGGAATACAATTCCTAAACCACATCAGACACTTACAATTATTTATCAGCAGACCTGATTAACTGGAGGTTTGTGAATGTGACATCCAACCACAAGATGGGTTGGAAGGAGAAACTACAGGCCTGTTCAGACTTCAGTGCCAGGGAAAGTCATGGTGCAGTTAATGATGAACGCCATCACATGGCATGTTCACAATAACCGGGGAATCAGACCCAGCCAGCATGGGTTTGTGAAAGATAGGTCCTGCTTAACCCACCTGATCTCTATGTCAAGGTGGTCTGCCTAGTGGATGAGAAAAAGCCTGTGGGTGTCAACTACTTAAATTTTAGTGAACCCTTTGCTACTGTTTCCCAGTGAATACTCCAGCAGAAAGTGACTGCTTATGGTTTGGATGGGTGCCTTATTCACTGTGTTCTTCAAACTGACTGGATGGCTGCGGCCCAGAGGATAATGATGAGTGGACACATACCCAGTTGCTAGCATTCACCAATGGTGTTCCTCAGGGCTCAGTATTGGAATCAGGGCTGTGTTAACCTATACCAATAATCTGGAGAAGGGGAGTGAGCGTACTCTTGGGCAGTTTGACACCTAGTTACATGAGAGTATTGATTGTTCAAGGGCTGGTAGGCTCTACAGAGGGATCTGGACAGGGTCATTGATGGGCTGAGGCCAAATGTATGAGATTCAAGAAGACCAAGTGCTGGGTAATGTCCCTGGCTTACAACAACCCCAGGCAGCACTACAGGCTTGGGGGAGAGTGGCTCAAGTGGAAAAGGACATGGGGGTGCTAGCTGACAGCAGGTCATGCAGCTAGCAACATGAGCTAGCAATATATCCAGGTGGCCAAGAGGGCAAAGGGCACCCTGACTTATGATACCAATAGCATAGCCAGCAGGATGAGTGTTATGACCAGGTTCTTTAAAATTATTGGAGAATTGCCTCTGCTGAAATTAAGTTGCAAATGAGACCACATGCCCAGGTCTATAGTACAGACTTTCATTTGACAATAAATGTAAGGTAGAGAGAGATGGAAAGAAATAAGACAAAGAGAGAAAAGGGGAGAGAAAGAGAGTGACAGTGACACAGATTAAGTAGAAAAAAAATACTACTGCGGATTCTGATGGTGTCCTGTTGATTCACTTCTTGTGGTCTTCTCAGTGGTGAGAGTCCCAGCCTTGTTGAAATGGTTGCAGTCTTGATCTGCTGGGGGAAGCCCAGGGTGGTGATGAAGGAAGTCCCATGTAGTGAAGGAAAAGTTCTGCTAGTAAGCAAAGTCCAGGGCGGAGACGGAAGACCGTGAGGTGAGGGAATAGTCGGTGAAGCACAGGGTTGTAAGGAAAGTCCCATGTAGTGAGGGAAGAAAAACTAGTACTGAGTGAAGTCCAAGTGTGGTGTTTTATTATGGTTAAGGTAGATGGGAGCACCTCCTGTACTTCCCCTGGGTGAGGAGTTTTACACTGGATGATGCAATACTGGACGACATAATACTGGATGACAGGACATTTCAGGAGTCTTTGACATCTTTAAGATACTACAGCTGACTGTATGTAAGCGTAGGTGAATCCATTATGTTCCATCAGTAGAGATGAATATCTTCAGACTACATGTAAATTGTTCCAATACTTTCCCAGGGAAGAGTTATCACAGCTGAGTCATTTTTGTAAGAGCAGAGAAACACTACCCCATTTTTCAGGATTTGTCTCTCTCGTTATCTAGTTCAAGAGCTTGTAGTCTGAGGGGGCAGGTGTGCACAGCTCTCAGCACCTGGGTGGTTACATTGCAGATGGCCAGCTTGCACCTTTATTATCTGAGCCATCAACATTCCTGTCTTTTCCACCTGTGGAGACATTCTTCTACTAGGATAACTGACAAGAGTACTACCCTTGCCTCAAATTCCCATCACAGTCCAGATTAGTAGATGTATTCAGGGAGGTGTGGTCTTTGGTGAACAGTTGCTTCTGTGCAGTTTGCTACAGTGGATAAAAATCTTTCCATGATTTTAATAAAGTTTAAGCTGTAAACGACTTCACTGGCTCTTAAAGGGCAGTGATTGTTTCCGTGTACTCGGCACTGGTGAGGCTGCACCTCAAGTAGTGTATCCAGTTCTAGGACCCTTACAACAACAAAGACATCGAGGTTCTCGAATGTGTCCAGAGAAGGGTAATGAAGTTGGTGAAGGGTCTAGAACATAAGTTTTATGACGAGTGGCTGAGGGATTTTGGGTTCTTCAGCCTACAGAAGCAGAGGCTCAGGGAAGATCTTATCATTCTCTGCAACTACATGGAAGGGGATTCTAGTCAGATTGTGGTCAGTCTCTTCTCCCAGGATACTAGCAATAAGACAAGAGGACATAACCTCAAGCTGTGCCAGGAGATGATGAAGTTGGACATTAGGAAGAATTTCTTCACAGTATGGCTGGCTAAATATTGAAACGGGTTGCCCAGGGAGGTGGTGGAGGCACAGTCCCTGGAGGTGTTTAGGAAAAGACTAGACATGGTGCTTAGTGCCATGGTCTAGTTGACATAGTGTTGTTCTCTCATAAGTTGGACTTGATGATCTCAGAGAACTTTTCCAACCTAACTGATTCTGTGACTGTAATAATAATTGCAGTGCATTATTTGTAAATCACGCTATCTTATTGGTTTCAGAACATACCACAACTAACATTTCTGTTAAGACACTGCCATCTGGTACATAAAAATCTCTATTCCAAAATACTTCCAACCACTATGGATCCTTTAGAAGCATAACACATCTATTTTTTATGGACCTAGAAGTCTTGGTGGATAACTGCTGACTATGAGCTAGCAGTGTGCCTTTGCAGCCAGGAGGGCCAGTGGTATCCTGGGGTGCATCAGCATGAATGTAGTCAACACGTCAAGGGAAGGATCTCCACTGGCTGGTGATCATCTCCCTCTATTCAGCCCTAGCGAGGCTAGTACAATAGTATTAGTACTATACTACATATATATATATACATACATATATATATATACACGCTAGTACTATAGTAAGGCTAGTACTGTAGTACTCTTCCAGTTCTGACCTCCTAGAATTGCTTTAGAATTCCCTTATATTTTAGCTGTGGTTAGCCACAAATCTTGTATTAAGTCATCCCCAAGACAGCACTAGGTTTTAAGATGCAAACAATTCTTTGTAGAAACAACTATCTGATTTTGGAATGATTCAGTGTCCCTAGGAACATAAAATCTAACCAAAACAGCAAGAAAATATATGAAAAGTGGTATTCAAAGCACTTAATGACTGAAGTCAGATGTGTAAATTTTTTGGTTTTCTTATAGTCTAGGGTTCAGTTCTAATAAAGTCTGCATAGTAAGAGCAGGGCAACTGTGGTTTCTCTGTGTGTCTTTTCTTTACCTCGAGTTTAAAACTGGATTTGGGGCTGCTATTTGTCTTGGCTCTGGACTTCAGTGCTTGATCCACTTCAATGTCATATGTAAAAACTAAAAATTATCATCCATTTCTTTTCAAGATGTTAAATTTCTTTGCAATTGTTAAATAAATAGTTTGCCACAGGGATCAGGGTTCTAGGCCAGACTTCATTTCTTAAGTGAAATCAATGGAAGCTAACAACTTTCATGATAAGGTCATTACTTAATGCAAGGCACTGACTGAAACACTTTCAGTCCTCCCTATCTGTGACCTATGAAGTGAATAGTACCTATTCTAGAACAGCATTAAAAATCTTTAAATATTATTTCCTTTTTTTGAAAAACAAATCCCTTTTTTTTCCATTTCCTCAAAGTTTTTATTGGTTTGTTTTTCTTTTAATGTTGTTGTGGGGGGCGGGAAGGGCGGGGGGTTTATGGCTTTTTTTTTTTTTCTTGATACACAGCACTTGTAGAGTTTTGTTTGTAGGGTGTTATAAATAATGA